>VTPC01091234.1:83111-100225 GCA_011009095.1 Ignelater luminosus | reverse complement strand
GGAAAACGTCTCTGTGTACAACGCCCGTCTCTAACTCTGAGACAACGGCTTGAAACACGTTTTCAAACATTTTTTTTGTGTAGAAGAAACGAAGCGATCTGTTGCGGCATCGTTCAGCAGCAAAACTATTTTTTGTATGACTTGGACGGTGATATTCTGGGTAGTCCCAAGCTTGTTTTCATCTACAAAACATTATTTCAATTATCACAGACTATCTAGGTTTGTTCCAGCAGTAAATCGCAAACGGTTTGTGCTTTCTTGCAAACTAGCACCTAACTTATTTAAAATCAGAAACTAGTTGGAAACATTGTTTCAGCTGGAACAAGAGTCTGACAAATTGTGATTTGCAAGATAACCGTCAGATGACAGCGTCCATTTTGTTTATTGAATGCGCGCAATTGACAAATATACGCGTGTGCGCATGATCGTAGAAAACATCTGATTAAGTCAACTTACTAGACTTTCTTCTGCTGGGACGCTAATTAATTGGCTCTAGGATCGTCGCGCTCAAATTCGAATAGTCGCAGTACCGGAAGTAGAAAGCAGTATGTGTTCTGAAAAGATTTTTAAGTTGACCTGCATATCTCTGATAAAAGACGAAGCATTCAACAAGTCTCCCACCTTGTAAAGGTTCTTTCTGCTGTTACAGATTATTAACTATGTCGCCAAGAAGCTAAATGCCGTATTCCATGACACCTACCGTAATAGTAGGAGTGAAGTATATGGCGTGGCTGTTTTTGCGCTCAGCGACGGTAATGACGTCGATGGGAGCCTAGAGACCGAATTGATTAAACCAGATACATTGCATCTGACTTTTCAAAATATTGTTGCCAGCATTTTTACGCTTATATCCGAACAAATACCAGGTGTATACCTATGAAATGAGACTTTCAGCTATTAGACCACAGATGTCGCTAGGAGTATTTTTAAACTGTCCCAAATGTCTTATTTTTTTCGTCTGTCATCTGTCAACAATATTCAATTCATTGTTTGTGATGTTTCATACAACAACGCATTTTGTTCGCTCTTAAAAATGTCGAATTTCGTGCCTTCAAACTACGATTTGCGGACATCGTTGATTTTCTGTCATCAATTGAAGAAAAACGCTTCTCAAGCTCATCAAATGCTTATAGAAGCTTACGGTGGACATGCTCTAAGCAGAGCACAGTGCTTCAGGTGGTTTGAAAAATTCCGAAGTGGTGATTTTAGCGTGGAGAACGAGGAACGTGGCCGGCCACCGAAAAAGTTTGAGGACACCGAATTGCAAGCATTGTTGAATGAAGATGATGGTCAAACGCAAGAAATGATGGCAGAGCAGTTGGGAGTGACCCAAAAAACCATTTGCAAACGTTTGAAAGACATGGGCATGATTTTAAAGGTCGGAAGATGGGTGCCGCATGAACTGACTGAAAGGCAGCAAGAGAACCGAAAAACCACTTGTGAAATGCTGCTCTCCCGGTTCAAAAGGAAGTCTTTCTTGCATCGAATCGTTACGGGTGATGAAAAATGGGTGTATTTCTCCAATCCCAAGCGTAAACGATCGTATGGTCCGCCCGGCCACAAGCCAAAATTAACGGCCAAACCAAATCGCTTCGGCCGCAAGGTAATGCTGTGTGTTTTCTGGGATCAGCATGGTATGATTTGGTACGAGCTATTAAAACCAGGTGAAACAGTTGACGGTGCACGCTACCAACGACAATTGGCCGATTTGAACAGCGCTATACACCGAAAACGCCCAGAATATGCCGATCGGCGTCACAAAGTAATTTTTCTTGATGACAATGCACCACCACATCGAACAAGAGCGACCCGGGAATTGGTGGAGACGTACGATTGGGAACCGCTGGTGCATGCGGCTTACTCACCAGACTTGGCGCCTTCCGATTATCATTTGTTTGCATCGATGGGCCACGCACTTTCCGAGCAGCGCTTCAATTCTCACGAAGAAGCCAAAAAATGGCTCGATGATTGGTTTGCGGCCAAAGACGGCCAATTTTTTTGGCGCGGCATTCACAAATTGCCTGAGAGATGGGTAAAATGTGTCGCTAGCGATGGCTATTATTTTGAAGATTAAATTTGTAACCATTTTTTGTTAATAAACGTTTAAAATTGAAAAAAAAAATCTTATTTCATAGGTATACACCTGGTAGACCCTTAATGAAATTCTAATTATCGGATATAACGCTTATGTTTCTGTTTCAAAAGTGACAGCGTTTAGGTTCAAGTAACATGATAGAATTTAAGCGAGCTGGTAGAACAACTTGCTTTTTTGAAGTTTTGTAGTGGAAGCCAGAGGCGAATAACAAAATTTACTATTACTTATTTAATTCCTAAATTGAATTTCTAAACTAACTCCTGGGTTGCTGATCTACTTTTTAGATCATTCAGAGCTTTTATGTCTAGTCAGACTTTTGATTTGTAATGAGAATAATCTTGCTGTGATAGGTACTATTAATATAATAAAATTTTGTTTTTAATAAATTAAGCAAATTGTTATTTTTTATTTATAGAAAACACAAAAATTAACAAGAAACAGTAACAACATAACCCATATCAATATCAATTTACTCCTTCTTTCCATTTCTCCATCTTTCCATTTTACGAACAGCAGAAACAATATCTTGAGCTAGAAGCTGTGGTTCTTCTAAAGCAGCAAAATGTCCACCTTTATCGAAATCTGTCGTTTGAATCAAGTTTGTAAACTTATCTCTTAATATCCAGTCTGTGTTATAAATAATTTCATGAGCAAATCTTGCACAGGCACATGGAACATTCTCTTTAATTGGAATTCTGAAGGGAGGAAATTAACAGTTAATACCTTAAGATATTAATAATGAGCTGTTAAGATAAAAATATTTGGATTTAAGTATACTTACTCCATGACACGATGAGCCAACTGAGCTTTAGTAAAGGACTCAGCATAAATTCTTGCTGACGTAGTAAATGAGTTGGTAACCCAATATAACATGAGATTATCGATAAGTTCATCATAAGTAAATTTCTCTAGCAAACCTCCATCTTCACGAGCTTTGTAAGTATAATTTGTTCCAGTTGAAAACTTTTCCAAAATGTAAGCTGCTAATCCTGCAGGTGATTGACCAATTGCAACTCCTGAAATGAGATAAATTACCAATTTCTGAATTTCTCCCACTGTAATTTAAAATTTTTTACTTACCAATAGTGTCGGGTTTTGTAGCTTGAATATGGAAGTATCCACTTTCTTCTAAGCCCTTCTGTAATTTTTCTGAGAAGGGATACATTTGATGTTCATACCTTTTATCAATAATTAGTGGAGGGTAAATGCTACCTAAAGCTACTTTTAAATTGGAAATAAAGCTAATAGAAGAGCACATGTTTGAATGTAATCCTAAGATATTCTCTGGGAACAAAGCAGCCATATTAGCAACCAAAATAGCACCCCAATCACCTCCTTGAACGTAAAATTTATCATGACCAATACGTTTCATCAGATTCTTCAGAACCATTGCAATTTCAATAGAACCAAAACCTGGTTTTGATGAACCTTCAGAAAAACCATATCCCGGCAGCGATGGTACGATTACTTCAAAAGCAAAATCTTGACCTTGTTGTGGTTTTGTTAAGATAGGAATTATTTTATAAAATTCACGAACGGATCCAGGCCAACCATGTAAGAGAAGTAATGGTAATGTACGAACATTTTTCGGTTTGACGTGGATATAATGTAAGTTTAACCCTTGGATTCTCGTTTTATATTGTGGGAATTGATTTAAAAACGTTTCTCTCTTACGCCAATCGTAATCTTTTTTCCAGTAATTAATTACTTTTTGTAAAAGATTTGTATTGAATCCATACTGCTGTTGGATTCCTTCAAGGGGAGGTGTAAGAGTGCGTGTTGTTTCTAAGCGTGTTTTTAAATCTGTGAGAATCTAAAAGATTTTAGAGTGAAGAAAGATAAAAATGCGTTAGTAACAGAATCAAAATTTTGTTTCGTTACTTACCTCTTCGGATACAGAAATTTTAAATGATTTAATAGTAGTATCTTCTTTAGATGGTCTGTTACCAGGACCCCAATACCGATTTTCTTCGATCTTTGGTACCGGAGGTGGTTGTATTAAAGAATTAATTTTAATTCCAATTAAAACAATTAGCACAACTGTACTTAACAGTAAAAGTGTTCTTAATAACGACATTATTTCTTTTTATTTCAATTAATTAAAACATGAAATAGAACAACAGGAGAATAACAACTTTTTATATTGTCACCATGCACGAAATGATCTCTCGAAATAATTACGGACACTCACGAAAGTATAAAGGTCATTATTTGTTATCTAATATGACAAAGTTCGTATCTGTGAGTGTGTTTGTTTTGGTATTCACTTTTTATTACGAAATATCTCAAAAGTATAGTAAAGTACATTTTTACTGGAAATAGAATCTTATATTTTCAATTCAAAAGAAATCGTTGTACGAGGACGAATCAATTAAATAATACACAGTGAGACAACATAGAAATTTTAACCATTTTTCCGACTTTGATAGAGGTCGAATTATCGGCATGAAAGAAGCTGGACTTTCTTTTCGTGAAATTGGTAGAAGGGTAAATCGGGACCTCTCTTGAGGTTTTGCCTTTAGAACACTTCCCGGGTTACTAGCAGGATTGCGATCTCGAAGTCCCCTTCCACCACTAGCGCTGTTTCATTCTACCGTCGAGTTTCCTTCTCCATCATCATCATTATTACTGTCCGCGACAGTCAATACATATTTAATCATATATACAGGGTGTCTCAAATTGAGTAGGATAGTATGGGTAACTTTCTTAGTATTATAGTTAGAGCTTTGATTAACTGGGCAATGTTGTGCAATTTTGTACGCTGATTCAGATTTAGGTTAGAAAAGTTTACAATTCATAACCAATTAGCAATTATTTCGAAAAAGTGAAAACCACGGTTTTCTAAAAAGTGAAATATCTCCGTAATTTAAAAAGTCATGTAAAAAATTTTCGTATGAAAGTTGCTTGCTTCGATGAGATACACTTGAAAATGGCGGATTTCGACATATTAAAGACAACTTCTTTTTTTAAATGGGCGCCATGTTGGATTTTTACATGACGGCCTTCCGTCAGAATAGAGGGACTTAAACATTGATCTTGCTCAAGGAGATGAGCTATGTTGTTCTTCAAATCCCTAAAAGAGGTTCCCTTGCATAGATCAGCGGCACAATTTAAGTACAGTAGAACCCCAGTTATACGAGTCGCGTTTATCCGATGTCCGGATTAACCGAGCTGAATCTTTCCGTTTAAAATTGTCAGGGAATCCCTGGACAGTCGCGCCGATGTATTGGGAATCCTCCGTTTACGTTTTTACACTCTTTTGGCATGTGATTCTGGTGTTCAGTGTGTTATTGCATTGCGTATAATATTACGAACTAGTACTGAATTTGTTTTGTAGTTGTGCGTTATTGTATTTATTCAGAAGTAATTTGTCTGATGAATTGTTCTTTCCATATTATGATAGAGCAAAACAAGCGAAAATAAATTGTTATACCAATTGAAGAAAAATTAAATGCCATCAGAAGAGTAGATGCAGATCAAACAATTAAAGCTGTAGCACGAGATTATGGAGTAAGTGAAGTAACAGTCGGAGATTATATGTATTCTTATTAAATATAAAGATAAAAAATAAATCCGGATTATCCAAGTTTTCAGTTATCCGAAGTAGGTGCTCCCCACGTTACCTCGGATAACCGAGGTTCTACTGTACTTGCAACCAAACTATACGTAAACTGTGGAGCCCAAAGTTGTGTGCGTGATTTGATTATTGCTCAACGCTCCTAGATGATTAAAACAAAGTAATTGCAACTCTGGCAACCCTTGCAAGTTGCGTAAAAGCGAGCTATTGGAGAAAAACACGATTGTTGCGACCTCTGTTGTAATTTTTAAAAACCAATAATGTTTGTGTCCAGAAGCAAGCAGCAAGTGGTCGCACAAAAAACAGAAACAGTTGTAAATGTAAAATCTCCAGATTTGATGATTTATCACCAGTTCTGGCAATATTGGTTGTAGCGACTGTTCATCTTCTTTTTCATAATTTTGACTATTTTCGCCAAAATATAGCGCCATCTGTTGGTTGATGATTTTCGACAATTTTGCTTTTTATCTTTCTGTTGTTTTAACTATTTAAATTAGTATTTTATATTCACATCAGTATAACAAAAACTTAGACGTTAATTCGTGCTGAAAGTTGCCAAACGATCAAGTTTTGTTAAGGTGACACTATGGTCAAATGTCTTTTAGTAAAAATGCTTTGCTAATTTTTGTATCAATTAAATTTCAACCCGACTAATTGTGGCAAATCGTTACCATTCAGGTTTCTTCTTTTTCTGCTTATATAAAATAAAGAACAGCTTCCACTGGTTGAAAAGTACCAATGATATTGACATGAAAATTCTTAAATATGGATTAGTTGATATAATGAGAAGAGGCAGACTTTAGTGTTTTAACCTCATCACTTGCTTTACTGGTTCGTCTGTTTTTACAAAGAAACGCAACAGAATTTTCTGTAGGTCTCAAAAACGAGGTAGTTATTCTTCTTAGTGGAGTGACTTAAATCTTTAGAAGAGTGTGTCCGGCGGTTTTCATCAAAAAATACACAGAACAGTAGACACCAAAGAGTAAAAGCTCTGTGAAAATATACAGGGTGTTCCACTTAAAATAGAAGGATGCACTTTGCGATATCAAAATACACACTTACACATAGGTTATAAGATTTTATTTTGAATTTAGTTTCAGACATACCTAAGACATTACCGTATCCTAAACTACAATTACAAAAAACCATTTTTTATATTTTGTTTGAAGTATATTATCAGAAATAGAAAAAGGCAGAAAGAAAATCTTTCAATTGGTTAGTTATATCTGTTGGACAATAAAGCTACTATTATTGTTATTATTGTTATTATTATTATTATTATTATTATTAACATTAATCACGCTTTATTTTTTCCTCATAGTATACTTCGAATTTTTCAACTGCATTACACAAATCATCTGAAAACAACTGCGGTTCCTCGAATGCAGCAAAGTGACCTCCAGTTGGTAAATCGCTAAGATGGAGTAATTTACGATATTTTTGTTTTATAACTGCATCAGGTTGTACAAATAGATCTGTACCATATCTTGCACATGCACTAGGGACATTAACAGGAATTCTGAAATTAAATTGTTTTTATTATCATTATTTTGTGCTACAATTATTTGAACTAAAACTTAACATTACCTTTCCAATCTCAAACGTATTTGGTGTTTGCTCAAACTCTCAGAATACAATCTTATAGATGTTGTTATTGATCGAGTTACCCAGTATATCATAATATTATCCAACAGGTCAGTATAAGAAAATTTTGAGGTCAAACCTCCATCTTCTAAATTTCTCCATTCTAGATTTGTCCATGTTATGAATTTCTCTAATATGTAAGCGGCCAAACCAACAGGAGAGTCATTTAGAGCAACACCTGAAAAGTAAATAAATATAGTTTTGCTTTTGCTAGTTTTTTTTTAACTAATGCAATGCCCTATGAGTTTAGTGCCCTTATACTCCCCAGTATAAACATTTCAATATCTAGCGATTTGAACAATTCTTTCTTTACGCAGTGTGTATCTCGGCACGAAACCATGCCTATACTATGTAGCGACAATCTTTTATTTCCAAACGGCCAGTTTTTTTGTCTGAGGTTATGTCCCACGTATTCATCCAAATTTCACCCTTCTAGCGCTTTTGGTTCTCTTTCTATAAATTTGTCCTATCTAGATCTGAAAGCTTCTCTAATAATGCCTCTAATAGAAATGGGAAAAATTTGATATCTCTCAAAACTCTCATTTCATCTACGCCTATGGAAACTTAACTTTTGCCAGCCGTACTTAAATTTTCTAATTTTGGGCATTAAGATCCAAATAGCTTTTTTGGCTTGTATCCTCTACCTTCTTGATGCGAAATGCTATTAATAAGAGTTTCATAACAAAATCTCTGTTTGGACAGTTTTTCTGATTGTTGCTTGTTTTTCAATTTGATACATTACAGTAAGTGAATAATGACTGTCTTTACTCTTGATAGGCAATTACTTTACATAAAATAGGGATGTTTTTTGTTTAAAAAACAAAAAATTAGTAGGAACTGTTAAAGCAGATAAATACTTTTAAGAAAGCCTTGGCTAATAAAAATTATTTATACGCTGTTAAGGACTCACCTACAGTATCAGGTTTGGTAGCTTGAATATGCATATACCCCGTTTCCAAATACAGTAAACGCAATAATCTTCGCAAAGGATAAATTCTTTTTGTAATACTATTGTCTGAAACCATTTGAGGGAAGTATTGTCCTAAGAACATCAATAACCTCGAAGTAGGTGTATTAACTGTAGTCATATTAACATGAACTCCCAATACTTGATTGGGGAAAAGTATTGACATATGTGTGGCAATAGCAGAACCCCAATCTCCACCTTGAATATAATATTTTTCATATCCCAAACGTTTCATTAAAATCTTAAATATCACAGCTACTTGAGCTGCTCCAAGTCCAGGTCTACTTGCTGCCTGAGAAAAACCATATCCTGGTAAGGAAGGGACGATAACTTCAAATACAAAACTGCGTCCTTTTTGAGGGGTTGTTAAATGTGGAATTGCCTGGTAGAATTCTCGAACAGAACCTGGCCATCCGTGTAGAAGTAAAAGTGGCAAAACTTTTAAATCAGAGTCCTCATTTGGTTTAACATGAAGAAAATGTATGTCTAAACCTTGGATGTTTGTTTTAAATTGGGGATATTGATTGAGATATTTTTCTCTGTCGCGCCAGTCATATTTGGTTTTCCAGAAATCAGTAATTTCCGTTAAAAGGTTTGTGTTTATTCCATATTGTTGTTGGATGTTTTCGAGTGGTGGTACGAATGGACGAGCTTGTTTTAGGCGGTACTGTAGATCTTCTAGAACCTGTAAAAAATTATAAACATTCATAATCGGTGCTTTACGTATTGGCTCGCAGTTGAACAAAGTAAACTTTGAATAGAACGAGTTAATAGTCATGAACTATTAAAAAGTTTTCCTTTGGGGATAATTAAACAAGGCAAATTATTTGCAAATAAGACAATATAATGTAAAAGGAGCAAGCATTCATTTAAAACCTCATACATTAAATTAATGAGTTGTTTATGCGAGGTAAACAGGTTTTAATTTGTAGTTTTAACACAATAATACGACAATTAAGTTGTAGAATGGCGTGTTTGATTATTGGTATTGCTACTTTGAGTCAATACATTAAAAATAAGGTTATAAAGATGCAGTTCTTTACTCGTTTTTTTCTCAAAATACTTAAATTCATATTCTGCAGTTGATATTCGACATAAAAAGTAAACAAATATTTACTAAAAGTCTAGAACTACATACGGTAAAAATCAATCACTTTTACATGGCTTTTTACTGTAATTATTAGAATTTATATATTGCTGTGGTTTTGGACATTTGTCAAAATCGGGTTACATCTAAAAAAAAATCAAGAGTTTTACTTGCGTGCAAAGCAGGAAAACACCCTGGTTTGGTTTTAAAGAAAGAAGAAATAAACTTAAAACCATCTGATAATTATTTTTTACGTACTTTCGCCTTCTTTTCAATGGTTTCAAGTCGATAGAACATACCGTTTCGACACGAATAAAAAATCTCAGCATTATATAGCTAGAAGAGACACAACAAAGTTACATTTATCAAAATTACATTTAGCAAGAATTTATTGATTTTTAAAAAGCTCTAAAAACATATCTTTAGCCACTATAGACTAATTTTAACATTAACAGATTATAGTACTTTGCGGAAAAACCCTTGGCGTCGATTACTGCTTGACAGTGGCGAAGTATGCTCTCAATCAGTTCAATCACTGACTGCGGTATCTTTTCTCATTCTTTCTGGAGGTTCTTGAACTTTTCGTTAACATTTTGAGCTTGTGTATTTCTTAGATTTCGCTCCAGTTCTTTTCACAAGTGTTCGTTTAGGTTGAGATCTGGAGACTGTCTCGTCCACTTGAGGAAAGTCACTCTATGATCATCAAACCACTTTTGTACTGTTCTTGAGGTTTGTTTAGAATGACTTCCCATTGGAATCCTATCTTGGGCACGCATCTGGCAACATTATTGTCTCCAGTATATCCGCATACATATACTAATCCACAATTCGCTGGGTTTTGTATAGCAATCCCATTCAATAACGCTTCCTCCTTCATGCTTTACAGTAGGCAGTTGATACTTGAGACTGAACCGATGACCTTCAGAACGACAGACATACCATATATTACTGTTTCCAAATAGCAAATACACTTTTCTAATGCTGGAGAGTCCAGAAACGTATTTTTTTGCAAACTCGACTCTATCATTCCGATTCTTTTCCGATAGACAGACGTTGCTTGACCGTGGACACAGAAATCTCTAAGAAGCATAAGGGTTGTCTTTAGACAGACGGGATATGGTACAATCCAGTCTTTGATTTGTTTTTCGAGGTCGTCTTGGTACTTTAGAACGCTTCACATGTCCCTTGTCTTTAATTCTGTTTAGCAGCTTTATTGAATCTTGTTCGTGTCCACACAGAACAGACTTAAACAGAAATAAATTTAAATATCTTTAGGCACACAAGCTACTATAGAACATTTGTATCTACCGATATGAATCTGGAGTATCAAGAAGCCAAAGAACTGAATTTTTCCGTTGGAGAGCTGGTCCAGTTTTTCTTAGTGTGCTTGCCTTGATAATTATCAATATCAGATTATAATCTATGTAAAATGCTGTTGAGATTGTTGCTCACTATGATTCAAAACTGTTTTTTGTTCATATAGAACTATTCTTGCTTTTCTTTTTTTCATAATCTTTATTTTCTTTTAAAACTTCTAAACTTCTTATTGTTCATTTTTTTAGAAACTTTGAACATCGAACTCTTAAACTAAATATAGGATAGAATATATTTGTTTATAATTTCTGTATTTACAGCTCTGTTCCAAATTGTTTAGAAAATTATAGTATTGAAGCGCGTTTCAATTACTCTACTCCGATTAACCTTCGTGGATAAACGCTGCAGTGTTCTTTTTATTTCTGAACGAAACCTTGGTGTATAATCAAATTGTATAATCAAGGCAGTCAGTATTACCTTTAAGTCAGGCTGTTTCCAAGCAACGCCATTTCATTTGTCAAATTCAGGCAAAGCTGTCATTGGTAATTTCAAATAGAGTTGTATGCAATTACGTAGTACGTAGTATAAGCATCTTTTTATTAACATATACTAGAGAATGGTAACGTCAAAATTTATTTTGTATGCAGATATTTTCTTAAACTTACTAAAGTAATAAAAATAATTATTAAATTGCATTAATTATAATCGTACCTAAAGATTTATTATTAAATACTTATATTACAATAAATCCAGTAAAACCTACACACATGCTTTAAATGATTAATTAATTAGGCATAGTGTTATAAGAATTGTTTTGTTTACTTTCATTTTAGTCTCCAACACAAAAAACAATGAGTAATTACGTGGAATAACAAACTTTATTAATAGATACCTACTATACTCGGTTCACGATGTTTCTGGGTCGTAACAGGCCATGTTTTCGTTTTGTTACATCAAAAATTTTGCATAAACGTTTAGTACCGTTTAGTTTTGTTCTGCTAAAAAGAAATCAAGTTTTCCTTATATTTACAGAGTTACAAAAAAAGACAACAACTTGAGGTTAAACTGTCATAAAATCATAACCTTACAGCACATTAAGCGTCAATAAGATTTTACAAGCCGAGTAAATAGATAAACAACCCGGTTTACAATACTCAAACTGTCATTCTTCTACAGCCATATACGATTCAGAAACATTGTGAACGCTGTAATATAATTCCAATAAATTATTATTCAATTTTTTTTAAATTTCTGCCATGTCAGTGACATCATTAGAAAATGTCAAGTTTCATATTTTTATTATAATTTACTTGACAGGGTTACCAGACGTCCCGATATATGCAGGACTGTCCTAACTTTTACTCTTGCGTCCTGCGATCCGCATTGGTCCAAACGTTCCTATGCGTTGACTGAAATTAAGAATATGCGAAAACACGTGACGTATGACGTAACGTTATTTTGGGAAGGTTTATTTACTATGATGATTTTGTAATTCAGAGGCAACCAATTTCTTCAACAGCTTCATTTATGATCAATGTTTTTTTTCTGTAAAATTTACGCATGAGACACAATTACAACGTTTTTACACAGAAAATAACACTACCTCCAACGTCACGTAATTTTGCCAGAACTCTATTGTTATCAGAGCACTTAAAAGACTATTTTGAATTTTGAATCCATAAAATCCTATCTTTTGAACAAAAATTTTATTAACTACGGATTTATCGTATGTAATGAAAAAAAGTGCGATAATCTTAGTGCTATCTTAACTTTTTGGGCGCTCTAAGGTCTATTATGTGTAGGCTCCACTAGTCAGACATGAAAGGTTCCTTTCGGGAATTGCCGCACTCATAAAATCGTGACGCGCAAGGCGCCTTGTTAGAAAGGTAGCCCTGCGCAATCTGGATGTTGTCAGGTGAATTGAAGCAGATCCAGCTAATGTTTTTCAAATAGCGATGAACTTCCTTAATAAGTAACTTAATTTCCACGATGGCATCAAATTCAGAAAACGAATCTTTAAAAAATACGCCAAATTAACAAATTTCAGTTCAGATAACCTAGAAATTATTTGGATTACAAAGCTCATACCTAACAATATCATGTTGCTATTTTATTGCGCACACCAGAAGAACCTGCCTCGTACTGCTAAAAAACCTGTTTCATACTCCTGAAGAACCTACCACACGTTGGGAATTACTGTATTTTAAAGTTTCTTTTGAAATTTTGTACACCGTTGAGCGAATAATTTTATGCCCTTTCAGGTGAGGTATCACTCGATCCCTTTTGCAACTTGAAAACATCTGGGAACGCAAAGCATAACCACAACGAACTCCGTTTTGTTACTGAATTTGAGCAACAGTATGTTCACAAAAATAAGCAAACATTTGTTTTTCGGCAGCCATTTGGACCATGTTCCCGAAGAGATATTGAAAAACAAAGACGCTACGTTGTCTTTAGTTTTTGATGCAAAATCCAAATCTGAAGTCAAAAGAATTTGCAAAGTAACGACTCCTATCGGAGTTCGTTGAAAATTGAAGGGATGACTGTCACGTGGAAGGGGTTGAAACTGCAGATGGAATCTTCACATCAAAGTATGCCTTGATGAAATGAGGAATCGATATGTGTAAAGATTTTTCTTTTTTATACCATATAAAAAAGTTAAGGTTGAGAGGCAAGACTTTAGCCTCGCACTTTAAAATGCGTGTGATGTTTGATGACATTCATTACACCGGTATTAAAATGCTTTTGATAATCCCACTTATTACATTAACATTATTTCATACCTACGATGTTGCTTGATTGCAACTTAAATCTATTACCAAATGACCATGGGCATGCCTTCAACTTTTTCCATTGAGGAGCCAGTCATATATAAAGTATAACTCTTCATAATGGTTTATTTTTTCGATTCTTGCAGATTTGGGAGGGAGGGGTAAGCCTCTTTCCTTGTCTGTAGAAACGAACGCTCATTCAAATGAGCAACAAGTATTCTAAATTTTGTTAAGAAACAATTTGTGATTTTTAAATAAACGGCTTGTCCAGTTACGTATAGAAAATATTAATTTTTATTGGTTATGTCCAGTGCGTATGTTAATTAATTTTCGCAACCAATAGTTTAAGAAACGTTTGTATCGCATTGCATCATTCACCTCAGTAATATTATACTACCTACAAGCAATTAAAAATTAAACCAAAAAAAAACCCAATAACATTTCTTTTCTGATATAAATAGTAGTCTTAACCTTAAGTGACATGATAAAAAAATTGTTCTTACATAAGCAACTTATACAGCACTCTGTATATTAGAAATTATGAAAAATCTAATCAATACAGTAAAAGTTTTACATAATTATTTATTACAATTAAAACTGAAAGTATTTATTAGTTTTTTTTTCTATTTAAGAACGTAATAATTCAAGGTTTATTTATTCCTGTTATTTACATTGTTGCAAGGCATTCATGTTATTTACCTTATTAGTTTCGAATTAATTAAAAAAATATTTTAATAAAACACTTTAAAAGAGAAAAATGGTATTAAATTAAAAATGCTAACCTCAGTGTTTATGTTGATTTTGAAAGGTCTTACGGACACATCTTCATCAGACGGTTCTTCACCAGACGTCCACCAATAATCTTCATCTAACTTGGGAACAGGAGGAATTGTGAAAAATACAGAATATATTTTTTTTAATATGAAATATAAAATAACCAGAGGAATAATAGTAGAGATTACACCACACATAATGCCAGCATTACATTACAATCTACACTAAAGTTTAATCATGTTTTTTATCACAAAGTTTATGTTTAATTTTCTACAGGCATTTAAAACAACTGGCATTATTTATTATTCGGTAATATAATATGCAATTATCATTGTTATTGATTTTCTTTCTTTTAAAGGTAATTCATTTTATATTGTTGTATGTTTCTCTCTCATATCAGTGAAATTGCCCAACAGTATCCAACTTTTTTTAATGTATTATTACTATCCGAAGTGTGATGTTTCTTGCAAATGTAAAAAAATCTAAAATCTGTGCTAACTGCTGCACTTTAAAGTTTTTTTGATTTTTACAACTCATTTAATTTTCAATGGATTCTATAATGTATAGCGACTAACAATAACCAATTAAAGCACTTTACAATATCTAATTGTTTAAAAAACCTATTAAATCAGGCTCACTATCATATTATATGTGATATCTAAATATTTATGTATTTATATAATTCTCGATTTTCGTTTTTCATATTATTGTGGAATTGTAAATTATCTGCGTTTTTTATATGATGACACATCAACTTCAACAGACCTTGAGCATGCTAATCTATTTTTTGTTCAAAATTTTATAATCTTATATTTTATTTGCTTTTCACATTTATCTTATTATCTAAGGGATAAATGAAATGTTTTTTACAGTTTGGAGACAAACTGTAAACATGAAAGTGGAGAGGTCAAGCAACTGAATGAATCAGCAGAAAAAAAATAGAGAAAACACAGTTCAAAAAATAAAAAGCATATATGATTAAGTATGTGCATTAAGTTTATCAAGTTTGAAACGACTATTATAATAATGTAAAGTAGTCCAAACGTCAATAAATTAATATTCGAAAAAAGTATCTGCCATTTAAAGTTAAAGCATCACTGAGAAATCCATTTTATATCAGGCTACAAATAGTAAGCAACTTTTTACCATTTCATCTTCAAACTGTGGCAAAAACTATGAAAATTTGTTCAAATTCAAAATGATATAAAGGGCACTATTACTAAAAATATTTATTACAAAACTTAATAAAAATACGTACAACAATTAATTACGTAAAAACATTATAAAATTGCAAAAATAACTCATTGTGGTTTACTCTTAATATTTCTGAATTTATCAACTGCAGACCAAACATCATCTGCAAGTATCTTTGGTTCTTCAAATGCTGCAAAATGTCCACCTTGTGGAAAATCACTAGTTTGCACTAGATTCGTGAATTTCTCTTGTAAGAGAAAGTCTGATTGATAAACTAATTCAAATGCAAATCTTGCACAGGCATAGGGGACATCCGTCGGTATTCTGGAATGAAATTTCATTTTGATAAATTAACAAAGTAAACTTCAAGCTCTTACTGATCCAATCCCAATGACATTTGAGCTTTATTAACAGTTTCCGCATATATTCTCATGGAGGATGTAATTGATCCAGTAACCCAATAAATCATAACGTTATCTAGAAGATCTGTGTAAGAATATTTAAGTTTTAATCCTCCATCTGGTTTGTTTATCCATTCAGGATTTGTCCATGTTGTGAATTTTTCCAAAATGTAAGCAGCCAAACCCACAGGAGAATCACTTAGAGCAACTCCTACAAAGAAAAGTGTTAGAAATAATAAGTTTTCACATGGATGTTTCGCATTTGTACATACCTATGGTATCTGGTTTTGTTGCTTGAAGATGCATATATCCACTTTCCAATACAATATTCATAAATTTCTGTGAAAAAGGATACATTTTATCTTGATGTTCTTTTGAAACAACAAAAGCAGGATAAAAACTGCCAATAAATGTTTTTATGGTAGATAATGGTGTATTAACACCACACATATTTGAATGTACTCCAAGAACATTCTTTGGATAGAGAGTTGCGATATTGGAAACAATGACAGCACCCCAATCACCACCTTGAAGATAATACTTTTCAAATCCTAGACGTTTCATTAAATTCTTAAACACCACAGCCATTTCAGCTGCTCCCAGACCAGGTTTAGCTGCTGCTTGTGAGAATCCATATCCAGGTAATGATGGTACAATAACTTCAAATACAAAATTTCTTCCTTTTTGTGGTGCTGTTAAGAGTGGGATTATTTCATAAAATTCGCGAATGGATCCAGGCCATCCATGTAATAAAAGAAGTGGAACTACTTGTAAACCAGCAGTGTGTGTAGGTTTTACATGAATAAAATGTATCTGTAATCCTTGAATACTGGTAGTAAACTGTGGATATTTATTTAAAAATTGTTCTCGTTCGCGCCAGTTGTATTTTGTTTTCCAGAATTCAACGATTTCCTTTAGAAGATTTGTATTCATGCCATATTGTTGCTGAATATCTTCAAGGGGTGATACAAATGGACGGGCTTGATCTAAACGTTTTTTTAAATCGGCGATGACCTAAAACAAATGTTCTTAATTGAAATTTGAAAATTTTTATTTTGTTTCTATACGGTGTTTATGCAACTCATCGTGCTTTAGTGCATCCAAGATATGACTACATATATATGTAATCACATCTTGGTGTACTTCTAATTATTTAACCTTGAACACGTGTAATTTAATAATCACCAAGCCGGGATATTTAATTTAATTAGACACTAACCGGTACAATTTAATAAAAGTATATATTTACCCCGTCAGGAATGTTAATTTTAAACGGCTTTATGGAAGTGT
>VTPC01091234.1:10373-73111 GCA_011009095.1 Ignelater luminosus | reverse complement strand
TTTTTTTTTGTTCCATGTTGTGAGTTAACAAACGATACAGGGTGTCCAAAATAGGACGATTTAACCAAACTTACCTCCATCCAAAAGTGCTCCGTTAAGACGCTGCCGAACGTCAAAGATCTTAAAAATATTTCTATTGTTTTAAATAACAAAAAGTGCTTTTAGTGATTGGAATTAAATTTAGGATGTGAATGTGTACTGAAAAAAGGGAAACATTGTTATATGTTTCAAGACGATGTTGGAGTTGAATGGTGAATATTACAAGCGCTCAAAAGGTACACCCTGTGTAATTACTTGCAAACATAAAAAGTATTTGTACTTGAGCACACTGCACTCTTCTCACTACAATATTGCCAGATGACGAGTGACAAATTTCCCATCCCGGTTGCTTAAAATTCCCGTTTCAAGAACTTCCTTTATATCTTCCTCCACATATTCGTTGGGTTCCAATGCAGATACATGGGGCTTCGAATCGGAGCCTTTTCTTCAAACTATGCTCATAGGTGCAGATTTTCCTTGAATTTGAGAACTCTTTCTCTCATCTGGCAACACTGTTTTATTACTCAATCTAGTCTTTCACTGCTAAATATTCTTAACTGGTTTACCATCAGATCTAAATTGGATAAGGTGTAAACATCCTACATGAGTCACTGTCGCCCAAATAGAAAATCCCAACGCAAATATTCCCACGCCTTTGTCTACCTAATATTTATAATTCTATAACAACATAAATTCCGTATCAAACGAACCCTTTCAAGAGTGTTTAAACCACTTGCTACAGTTCTCTAGGTTTGTACTGCCATGACTTTCTTGAGCACTCTGTTGGTTGGAGGCTTGGTTCCGATGATGTAGGGTTAATCCTAATCCGGCCAAAACCAAAACTATACTTTTTCAACGTAGAAATCTCACAATAACTTCTAGACTTAGCCCTGACAACATTCACCTGGATTTCTGCGGCTCCCCCTCGACCTCTCATCTACCATAAATTGGTGGAGCAGTTGCGGAGCTGTAAGAGAACATAGTCCTTCAGTGCCTGTGCAGCGGATGGTTTGCAATGGCATTGCGAGCTGCCATTCTCACACGCTGCTTCACACATACACCGTGTTCGTTTTAACATTTGCTATAGGGAATTAGTATGGGAAATCTGAAATATGCCAAATAGTTCGTTCTCGAATAAAAGTAGGTCAAATTAATAGTTGCAATTGATAGATAAGATATTCTAACGTAGTGTCCAAAAATATTATCTTTAATAACAATCAAAATTCTTCAGAAATTATAAATTTATTAATTACTTGCAAAACATTAATTTAAAAGCCGAAAACTGAAAAGCCGATGCGATTTGCCTCCGTGGTTTAATGGTTAGGTTTACTGCTTGCTAAACTGCACGGCCCCTTCGAATGCAAGATCGAACCCCGTTATAAGCAAGACTTTTTTTTAAATTTTATTTGTCATTAATCTTTAATTTAATAACAATTTAAATAATTTGTTATTATTCTTTTATTCGAAAAACGTACAAGAAGTAATAAATGTTTGGTATTAATGAATTCACATTTTATTAATTGGGTATCTTTATTTTTCATTTCTAATTTACTAGTTTACTCTCGGGAGTAACTATGACTCTCGGAAGTGACTATGACTTTCGGGAATAACTATGACTCTCGGGAATAACTATCTTGGATCTGGGATCAAATTCACCAAGTCGTATGACTCTAGTCATAGTCAGAGTCATAGTTACTTCCGGGAGTCATAGTTATTTCAAGAGAAAACCTACACTACCCACAGCGTCTACTGCAAACACGGCAATTACTGAGTATCAAAATATCTCTTAAGTTGCTAAAATGACAAAAAACTATACTAAGACAAAATTAAATCGTTTAATACAAATAATCAATAAGTAGGTTCTACGGCAACCCTTGGTATCATATGTAAGGTAGTTTTAGTTGTTATTGTTTATTATTTAAGTTAGAATTTAGGTTAAGATTAGTTTAAGACGAGTTGTAAATTTCTACAATAAGCACAGGTTTGCAATGAATTGTAATGACGCGGTGGCAAAACGTCAGCTATATATTTTAACAAATTGTAACGACAAACTGCTTTGTAACAGGAATGTAATTTTTTTTCAATAAATAAACAACCACTAACCCATCAAAATTCAAAATTAGCGAGCGAGGAAACAAAATTTCGGGACACAGTACGAAAACAATTTATTATTTTTTTTCAAAATTCAAAATTGGCGAACAAACGAATCTTTGTATACAGTTTCCGGAAATGGCAGAAAATACATTTATTATTTTTTTTTAATACACAACCACTAACCCATCAAAATTCAGAATCGGCCAGCAGGGAAATTTTTAAGCAGTGACGCCCCCCCCCCGTCGCCCCCCCGCGGTGCAAAACAAAATCAAACCAAAACAAGAAAAAAATCAATAACGCATGCACAATACGCAAATATCAAAGTTGAGATTTCTACTGCAATTTACCACCATAGAGGTGTATAATATCCAAATCAATCAAATTTTTATTTGGTCCCCCACCAGAGATATTGAGCCTTAAAGTTAGGCAAAATATGAAAATTTCGACTTTTTGAAACTGTGTAAAAACTAAAGGAAGCATGAGATGTTTTGCAATATGTACCAACACAAAACAAATTAACTTTAATATTGCACCCCTTCCATAAAAAAACATCCCTTTAAGAGTTCGTTTCTTTAAATTGTGCCATCAAATTTCAAGAGCAATTTTCACATACTAAATGACAATTCAGGACTTTAATGAAAGAAAGAAGAAAGATAGAGCACGGTTTATAAAAACACTAGTTTTTATTTGAAATGTCTATGACTAACCAGTCCGCAGGAAATTAATTTTCCGCAAACGCAGAAATTAGCATGCACCATGGAGTACAAATGGCCGTCATTTCTAAACGGTTAAGTATAAAAATAAAATAATATGTGTTTTCGGCTACTCATACTTGAGGCAAATAACAGTAAAAATATTATTTTTTTTTTAAATAATCGAGCAACCTGGTTTGGACCCCTTGGAATGGATTGACCCAGATAGTTGTTGTCGTTCGCAGTGGTTAGTTGTCAGATACGATGGTACAAAAACAGAGCTCGAATTTTTGATATTTTGCTGAGAATTTAACCTGCATGCAGTTGTTTATTGGTAATTGTTTCCCTAACACACTTAAAAACAATTGCGATTTTGATTTGCCATTTTATGAATTGAAAGCAGTCTTTTAATGAGTAAAATAATATTTTCAGTTTTGCAAATTTAAATCTAAATTAAAAAAGTTGATTATACAACAAAAGTAGGTATGATTACATAAAGTCAGTACTATACTAAACCATATTGTTCCTGAATACCTTCAAGAGGTGCGAGCTAAGTTTTTAAATCGGCGATGAACTGATGATCTACTCGTATAACAACGATTGTTATTTCAAATATTAGAATTTTAGTTTCTCTCTAAATTTGCCGCTACTTGAAATGTATGGATATAATGTTAGTAGATAAGTCAACATAGATAAGGTATCTAAACATTCATATTAATCAAATATTTATTACTTAGTTATCTAACCTTGAAGGCGGGGAAGAAATTTTATTATTTTGGAGAAGAATGTACTTTACGAAAATACCTTTAGGCGTAGTGGTGGTATAACGTCACTGAAATATAATGCTTCCTGCTTATAGTATATCATTTTTTAAATTGTGCTGTAATATTCAATTTTAAGCTTTAAAAGCGACCTTGATAAAAGATTTCAACTTTGCTAATCGCTATAGTAGCTATTAAGTATAATTAGTATGGCAGGTTGGTCTTGGTACTGATATCTTTACAACATTATTTCGTCTGATACTTTAATTTTAAACGACTCTATAGAAGCATCCTCTTTTATTGGTTTTCCAGGGCCCCGCCAAGTATCTGCCAAAGATGGAAGCAGTGAGACTTGTAATATAGAATGAATGACTATCCCGGCAAAAACAACAAAACCTGGTAACGGTCAAGAAAATTAATTTTCAACATAAAGCCATTGCGATTGGCACCAAATTCGGTGTTTACAAACCAGTTAATTCAACAAATGATCATAATGATGACTAACTACCAACATGATTATCAGGGCTGGGTTATCTTGCTATATTGTACTTTGGTGTGTTTTAGTACTTTTTCTCAAGTAGTTTGTTTTGTAATTATTTTTAGAGCTAGCATATTTTACTCATTTATGTATAGCAACAGACAACAATATCATATATAAGGTGTTTCCGAGACACGTTTCATAGGTGTGTTGGAAAAAACAAAAAATAGATTCATATTTCCTAGTTTTTATATTTCTCGGACATTAAAGAGAGAAGAAATGCTAAAGCCCCAATTTCTAGAATTTTTCTGTACAATGGTAGCTACTAGGTGAATACCAATTACGATGCCAAATCGTGCTAGATTTCATGTCTACAGGGGTCCAACAACAAAGGAATTGTAAACAGTATGATAATTGCACTGAAAAATTTAAAAATGCAACTGAAGGTCTGGTTGTGGCTTTTGGCTTCAATAGGTATTTGTATGAATTTCAGATTTCTCTAGCATTATTGTTTAGAAAATTTTATTTTACATTTATGAGATCTAGCTTGGAGTATGATTCGCTTATATGGTATCCTGTACATACATATTAATCATTTGATGTCTAACACAAATTTCTAAAATTAATTGTTTATTTTCGTCCAGAATGTATCTAAGTCAGAAATCTGTTCTTTGAATTTGCCTGCTCCATGCAATCTAATTTCATTAAATCCAGACGACTGTAGCTCTAACATGAAACTCCTATGTATATAACACTATAACCTACTCAATACTGATTTAGAATTTTTGGAATTACCACAAAAGATAAATATTAGCACAATTCCAATAATAGTTTTTTTTATTTTTGTCAAGCCAAAATTGCAATTTATCCCATTGAATAATTCATAACCTCGCGCACAATAATGTAAATGGAATTCTAAATACCTAAATCAAATTATAGATCAAACTTTAAGTGCAAAAACACTCATTAAACATTATACAAGGTGTTCGACACTTGGTGGAACAGCTTCACGTAGAAAGATTCCCCGACTGAAACTGAGAAGAAATCAAAGTTGGAAATCTTAAACAAGAAATATTCCGTAAAATAAAACCTTTCACTTCAATATTGTGAAAGGATATTATCAACAGATTTTGTAAAATAGCAGCAAATTCTAAAATTCTTCGGCAAGAATCTTATTATTGGCAATGCTGCACAAGCACTCTGAGCCGACTCGTTTTTTATTCGATAAATTATTACTGTTGTCATTCCAAATCTGTCATAATTTTAGTTTCTCATCGGAACCTTTTATTGGTAAGCAATGGAGTGTTAGTTTCAACGAATATGCTGATATCTACTGAGTTTATGGGGTTTGCGAAGAAAATGGTAATGCCGCGAAAGCTAAATTCTTGAGAAGGTTTCCAAATTGTCGTCGACCGTCAGCAAACGTATTTGGAAGATTTTATTGGTGGTTGAGAGAGACAGGTCAAATGGTATCAAACCGAATTACTGCTGGTGCTCCACAAACTCGTCTTCACCCTGGACAAGAAGAACAAATTTTGCAAAGTGTTTCTGAAGAACCTGAAAGTAGTACAAGAGGAGTTGCTCTTCCTGGTAATTCCAGCGTGCATAATGTTTTAAAAGTAGATTCTTTATATTCTTACCACTTTCGTAGGTGCTGATCAGTTGTTAACACCTAATGATTATCAAAGTTGCATAAACGACTGCAACTGGCTACTGCGACGGATCGACTTGCACCAAAATTTCCATAAGCAAATACTTTGGACTGACAAAGCTATTTTTATAAGAGACAGAATTTTTAAATGTTACAATATGCATCAGTGGTCTCACGAAAATCCATATTGTATGAGACCTTCTAGAAACCAGGTCAGCAATTTTGGTTCTTCAAATGTCGCAAAATAACCAGCTTGTGCGAAATCACCACTTTGCTCTACCCCCAAATATCTTTCTTTCAGGGTTTGTTCATGTTGCGAGTTTTTCCAAAATATAAGCAGCCAAACCCATAGGAAAATCATTTAGAGCCACTCCTGCAAAGAAAAGCCACTGGGAGGTAATAAAATAAACTTCACAGGGATGTTCCATATTGATATATACCAATAGTATTTGGTTTTGTTGCTTGAATATGCAAGTAGCCAGTTTCCAATACAAAATTCATTGTCTTATCTGAAAAAGAATCCGTTTTTTTGGGACTAGAAAACCGGAATAAAAACTGCCAATTGATGTTTTCATGTTAGATAATTGTGTATTAATAAAACACGGATTTGAATGTACTCCAAAGATATTATTTGGATAAAAATTAAAACGAAGACTGTTAATTTCAATTTGAAAATTTCCACTTTACTTCTGTACTTTTAAGATTTATGCAATTCATGTTTTTTAGTTATAATTGTGTGTAATTGTAATTATGTTTGGTATTATTTTAATTTGCTTTAATTACTTAACCTTGAATGCTTGAAATGTATATACCTACCATCAGTAATAAATATAATCTTAAAATCGGTTTATAGAAGGTGGATTAAATATTAAATTGAGATTGAAATTTAATTCTAATTAAATGTCAATTCTGATAATTTAACCGGCGAGAATTTGACTGTATCCTATAGCAACAACATTGAATTAAATTTAATTCTCAATTAACTTTTAATTTAGCTTCTATAAACTGGCCCTTAGACAGTTTAAGTGATTATAGTTATTATATTTAGTTTACTAAAATTATTAAGGTCACCCCGTTTGGTATTTCATTTTTGAATTACCTTATAGAAGTGTCTTCTTTTGCTGGTTTTCCAGGTCTCCACTAATAAGTGTCTTCTAAAGTTGGAAGCGGTGGAATTTGCAATAAAAATGAATTTTTATTCTAGCAAAATCAAGAAGACCGGTAACAAACATACAACAACAAAAAAACAAAAACCCATCGTTGTCGGCATCAAATTTTATTGTAATTCTCTTATAATAACGTAACGCTTGTAGCATTTGTATGAAATTAATGTAACTGTTCTCTATGCTCTATGGTAATGAACAACAATTTTATATACGGAGTGTTTCTATATTCGAGTATTAGCTTCGTCAGCATATTGGAAATGAGGGAGTTTCTTCGTTTTTCTATTTGCCGAATAGTAATAAAGACGGGTTTAAAACCTATTGATAGACAGTGCGATCTAGTGAAAGGGTCACAAATAAACATTTTTATTAAGTCTATTATTTTCCAAAAAACTGTTTGTACCAATTAGTCAATTTTCTAAAGAAAAATCTGATTTAATAATTACAGGAGTTTTTTTAAAAAAAAAGAAAGAAAGATTAAGATGAAATCTGTATTATGTTTATGGTTAACCTTCCTAGTATTAAAAAATTTTATATTATGATTCTGGATTCGTACTTATAATATTACTTTGCATAATCCTCGATAATGTTTCAGATGCTTAAAGTCTCTAAAAATTGATCATTTTTGATCTAGTCTTCACTTTGCTGAAGAATTCAAGACAGATCGTTATAAAACACAACCAGTTTTTATTATGTAATTTAATTGGAAACGTATATGGAATGATCAGTATCAGCGGTTATTACTGATATCTTTGCATATCGTACATTGATGTCAACATCTAGCACGAATTTAAATAAACACAATAACGTGAAAAGATATCCGTGACAAGTGTTTACTTAAAAATTAAAATTCGAACCTTACGATTTATCACTTGATCATTTTCCAAAAAATATTTGAAAGAGACCCAAAAAATAAATTAATTATTTTTTCGTTTTTTGCTTTTTTATCAGTAGTACATACTAGCTGATATTAAACTGTAAGACAAATTGGCCCAAAAAGATTGTTGGACTAATTGAAATTGGAGAAGGTAATATTGGACACACTGAGTATCTATGTAGTTTAACATTGAACAAAATGGGACGTAACTGAATAAACATAAGTGAATGTGAAACTACTCTGCAGTTCGTTGTAAAGTATCATCTTTTGTTGGTTTTTCAGAAGCTCTCCAGGTATCTTTATAGTTAGAAGCAGTGAAATTTGTAATATAGAATGAATAGTTATTCCCACAAAACCAAGAAAATTAACTTAACTGAACAAATGATCATGATGATGACTAACTAGGTACCAACAAATTATCACAGCTATCTTATTGTGTTGAACTTTGATGATTTTTAGTACTCTTTCTCAAGTAGTTTGTTTTGTAATAATTATTTTCAATACTCAAGTAATAACAAAATCATATTACAGGGTGTTTATAAGCGAAGCTTCATAGATTTGTTGGAAAAGAAAGAAAACAGATTCAAATTTCCCAGTTTATACATTTGTGAGATCTTAAAAGAGTATGGTCTACTTATAAGGTATCCTCTTCGTGTGAAGTTGCAACCATTGAAAAGAAAACGAATGTTACGTACTCAGAAACGTTTAGATTGAAAACTCATCATAATTTATTTTCAATTATCCAAAATGTATAATATTAATCATATGGAGTCTACTCTACAAGAATTTTTAAAGTTCATTGCTTACTGATCACCTAGTGTGTACAGTGTTGATGGTATATCATAGTGACGCCTTTCGCTGTGCAAAGCAACATGGATGAAATTTACGCAAAAACAATAGAATCATAACATTAACTTATTGTGGTTTGCTCTTAATATATATTTTTGAGATTATCTACTGCAGACCAAACATCATCTGCAAGTAGTCTTGGTTCTTCAAACATTGCAAAATGTCCACCATTACTTTGCATTAAGTTCAAATATTTCTCGGATTGATAAATCTACACAAGCATGGGAAACGTCCGTAGGTATTCTAAAACGAGATTTTATTAATGAAATTGTTCATGCTGTGAATCTATCAAAAATATAGGTAACCAAACCTATAGGGAAGTCAACTCAATAATGAGTAGACTTTAGTACTTTAGTTATTCTAAGATCTTTGTCAAGCCTAAAACTGCGATTATTTCAATAGAGCGCTATGTAGGACAGTTTACAACTTTCTGCATAATAACATGAATAAAATTCTAAACAAACCAAAAAGAAATTAAATACGAAAACATTTATTAAACAAAAAGAAATAGATATAACAATCAATTACGTATAAACAACAGTATAAAGCTATAAGGCTATAACAACTTATTGTGGTTTTTTCTTAAAATTCCTGAATTTATCTACTGCTGACCAAACATCATCTGCAAGCAATTTTGGTTCTTCGAACGCCGCAAAATGACCACCATCTGGAAAATCAGAACTCTGCACTAGATTCACGTATCTTTCTTGCAAGAGGTAGTCTGATTGATAGGCCAATTCATAAGGGAATTTTGCACATGCAGAGGGCACTTCTATTGGTTGTCTGAAATAAACAGTTAAATTTTATTTTATTAAATAATTTAAATCAAAGATTATCGAGCAAAATTCGACTACTTACTTGTCAACTCCTAATGAAACGTGAGCTTTATTAAATGTTTCTGAATACAGCCTCATGGATGTTGTGATTGATCCAGTAACCCAATAGATCATAACGTTGTCTAAGAGATCTGTATAGGAATATTTAAGCTTTAACCCTCCATCTGGTTTGTTTTTCCATTCAGGGTTGGTCCAGGTTGTGAATTTTTCTAAAATGTAAGCAGCCAAACCCACAGGAGAATCACTTAGAGCAACTCCTACAAAGAAAAGTGTTAGAAGATAATAAGTTTTCACATGGATGTTTCGCATTTGTACATACCTATGGTATCTGGTTTTGTTGCTTGAAGATGCAAATATCCAGTTTCCAATAAAATATCCATAAATTTCTGTGAATATGGATACATTTTATCTTGATGTTCTTTTGAAACAACAAAACCAGGATAAAAACTGCCAATAAATGTTTTTATGAAAGATAATGGTGTATCAATATAACATATATTTGAATGCACACCAAGGACATTCTTTGGATAAAGCGTCGCCATATTGGCAACGATTATACCACCCCAATCACCACCTTGAAGGTAGTACTTTTCAAATCCTAGACGTTTCATTAAATTGTTAAACACCACAGCCATTTGAGCTGCACCCAGTCCAGGTTTAGCTGCTGCTTGTGAGAATCCATATCCAGGTAATGATGGTACAATAACCTCAAATACGAAATTTTGTCCTTTTTGTGGCGTTGTTAAAAGTGGAATCATTTCATAAAATTCGCGCACGGATCCAGGCCACCCATGCAATAAAAGAAGTGGAACTACTTGTAAACCAGCAGTTTGTGCAGGTTTTACACGAATGAAATGTATTTGCAATCCTTGAATACTAGTAGTAAACTGTGGATATTTATTTAAAAATTGCTCTCGTTCGCGCCAGTTGTATTTTGTTTTCCAGAATTCAACGATTTCCTTTAGAAGATTTGTGTTCATGCCATATTGTTGCTGAATGCCTTCAAGAGGTGATGCAAATGGACGGGCTTGATCTAAACGTTTTTTTAGATCGGTTATGACCTATAACAAGAATTGCTAATTAAAATTTAAAACTTCCCAATATTTTGTTAATTAGATACTGTAAGGTATTGTGGATTCACATGACGGGAATTTCAGGAACTGCTTATAATAGATACGAAGTCCGTTAAATTGGAGTAAAGTTACAGAAATGGGTACTCATTAATAATCTGAAACGAAACTTCATTTGTTTTGAAAATTACTAAAATTTAGTTAATGTTTAAAAAAATAAATTGCATCCTCCCAATGCAACCCCCCTTTTTTTTCTATCAAGTTTTTCATTTTATTTATTTGTATTTTTTTGGAAATGCTCCAGGTATTTTAAAAACAAATGAAGGCAAATGAAACTCCTCTTCGGGTAATTAATGAATAATGAGCACCAAATTCTGCAACTTTTGTGCGAATTTAACCGATTTCGTATCTTTTACAGTTTCTGCGAATATTAAAACATCCTGTATATAAAATAAACCGGTATTTATGCAACTCATCGTAATCTGGTGTAGTATCTTAAATAATGCATACGCACTTATTTAGGATGGGATTACTTAATTATTTAACCTTGAACAGATACAAGGTCAACATTTAATTCATACTACCAATCACAATTAGAAACAAATTTATTGGTTAGACAGTTTAATTGATGATAACCAGATTAGTTTAATAAAATTATAGTGTTACCTCGTCTGGTATTTTAATTTTAAATGGCTTCACGGAAGTATCTTCTTTGGTTAGTTTTCCAGGGCCCCAATAAGTATTTTCTAATGTTGGAAGTGGTGGAGCTTGTAATAAAGAATGAATTGTTATTCCAGCAAAAACAGCAAGGCCGGTGATAGCCAAAAAAATTATTTTTCCGCATAAACCCATAGCTATCAGCACCAAACTTTATTACAGAAAGAAGTGCTTGCAAACGAGTTAACTCAACAAATAATATGATGATAACTTTTTAAATTATTTTCGTCTTCTCCCTACCAAAAATATTTATCAAGGCTAAGGCTATCTTATTATATTATAAATGTTGGACTTTGATGAGTGATCGAGATGACTTTCCATTTTTCTTTCAAATGGTTTGTTTTGTATTTGTATGTAATTATTTCTACATTGCATTGCTTAAGTTAAATAACTGTAGATAACAAATATTTTATATCTGCAATCGATTACATAAGATCCATCAGTAAGTGCATTGCACCCGTTACGGTTTCTAATTGCATGTACCTATTTTTAAATTAAGTAGACAACGGTGCTTTATATTAATAAAATGTAATCCAATCTCTTTTTTATTTTTTCAAAACTTAATTGATCAAATTATTTATCAAAATATACGTAGAGAAGAAGTAATTTTAATGAACTAGCTACAAAACAATAAAATAATTGCGATCAATATAACTGAATAATTTTGTGGCAATAACAGACAAACGATGGTTTTAATGATTCACAATGCCCTGTGCGCTAGGCAAAAAGCAAACCCACTAAACAAACACCCTATTGACCTTTTTCTTAATCCACATTGTAAATAAGGCTAGAATTCACTTACACGTTACTCTTTGCAGCGTATAGTGCGATGTGATAGGATAAATGTTAAAAAGCCACGGAAGCTATTCTCCTTTTCAGTAATCAAGTGTAAAAGAAGGTAGAATAGTGAAGAATCGTAAGCACCAGAGCACGCAGCAATGGCTAGAAGGTGGGTAGTGATGGGATGAATTAGTAAACACAAATCTACGCAACGCTCTTCGATGGCTGGTGGTAAATATGAAGAATTCGTGACCGCGATGGAGCTGGTACAAAAGATCACTCGTCTGTCTGTCGAGTTAGATGTTCAATGTTTGGTAACTGTAGAAAACCAAGACATTCAACCAGCCGTACACACCCTTGCATTGATAAAGTTTGTTCCCAAATACGATAGGGAGTAGTAGTAAATGCCTGAACAATGATGATAAAAAACGGTTCTTTGCGGAAATTGGTGATGGTGAAACAGAGAAAAAGAAACAAAAAAAACTGATCTTTATGTGTTGATGTGTTTGCAGAAGAAAGAACTTTTGGTGGTGGCTCAATATATCAAGTTGGACTTCTTGGCTGAGATCGATGGCCCGATCGACATACCGACACTAGAGGGATTTGACACTGGCGTCTTGGTTCAATCACACACTTCCGAGGAATGAAAACCATCCATCCAAAGGACCCGAGGATCCGTCTAGGGTTGCTAAATTTCGTCTAGCATCTCGAACTCTGAAACAGACCCAGAGATCACCATTGGGCTTTAAAGCGGTCCCATTGGACCCCGAAGTTAAAATACGGAACGTTTGGGTGTTGCCGAGGGTAAACTGAATGGTGCGGACGTTTGAAGCATAGTGACGGACATAGGCGTAAAGCAACGGCAAGTGTTTGGATGTGTGGCAGTGAAATATAAAAAGGATTGGGGATAAAATCGATGCACGCCGCTCCGGGGAATGAATTCATTCGCGCCTTTACTACCGCATTCGATGATAGCAGTGGAATAAAAAGCTGTTAATAATTTTGACAAAACCAGCTGAGACTTGAGAATTTAGGGAGCGTATGAAGAAGTCCACCTTGTCAAAAGTATTGGTATCATCGGCACGAAGTTGGAGCAGAGAGTCGGTGGTAAATCTGCCTTCTTGGATTTTAAATTGGAACGGTGGGAGAAGGTTGGTATTTTCTAAAAATTCTCTGATGAATCTATCAGTTAAGATTCTTTCAAATATTTTGCTTAAAACGTTGAGAAGAGCTATGGAGTGATAAGAAATGAGGCTCGAGGAGCTCTTTTGTGATTTGGTCGATTTCCGTACAGAAGGAAAGTAACAGTTAATGGCATAAATATTGGTATGCTACGTCTGTATTTAAACCTTCGCTTCGCATTTAAAATTACAGCAGATGCAACACAAACGAGGAAAGAAAAAGTTGTTGTGTTTCATTCCTCATTTGAGGCGGATTGCTTTAAAAGCTTGAAGACTCCTTTTTGGCTACAAAAACCTAAGTGACAACAGTCGATATGGGGGTCGAATCACTGCTTTTCCAGCATTCGAGTTTCGAGCTTACTGCATGGTGACGTGTTCTCGGATTGCAGCATTTTGTGTGGTATAATTTTTATAGAATGTAAGTCGTTGCCTTGTGTCTTCATTGTCTTTATGTTTTGCGAACTATGTCCCAGGATATGTGTATTGTGTGCACATTCAGCTTTTGCATTATACACTCTCTAAGGGAATTGAAGGGCGCTGTTGTATTTATTAATACTTTTATTGATGAAACAATTCTCATTTTATGATTATGATTACGATTATCGAGAAATCTTAAATTTATATAACATTTCTTACATATCTCACGCATGTGAAATAACAAACAAATGTTGCAAGATCCAATAACGGAGTAGCATCTTCAAGCTATTGTTGTGTGACTGAGGCTTCGGGTTGCAAATTTCTACACTGTACTATACCAAATTAGTCCCAAATGGTGCAATAGAATAAAATCTCCGACTTCTTACCTCTCTGCAAATCAAATACGTAGATACATACATATCGTCGTGTCATTACTCTACCTATCTCTCTAAAATCTTGCAGTGATCAATGCGACGAAGAGATTTGCGATGTAGAATACATGCGCTATCTATAAAGGTTTAGCCAGTTCTTTGAAGTGAAAGCTTTCTCGACAACGAAGCTAGATGATTACCTTCTTCATGTCAGGCAGACATTGGAAAGTTACTTTAAAAAAGTAATTAGTTACAGTTACAGTTATCTTATCAAAAAATGTAATTAGTTACAATTACAGTTACTTGATTTTAAAAAGTAACTAGTTACCATTACAGTTCATGCAAATATGTAACTAAGTTACTTTACCGTTACTGTCAGTTACTTTGATTCTATAAAGAAAATAAAGAAAAACTTTTTAAAACCCATCAAAATTCAAGGTGATTCTAATTAATTTTTCGTTGTATAAGCTTACTGTACAACTCTTAGAATTACACAATATGAAAATATGTATTTTCTGAACATCATCAAAACTAAATTTGAAAATCGATTATTCGAGTAACGCAAAAGTAACGACCTGAAGTCGTTACCGTTACACGCTTTTTATAATTAGTTACAATTACTTTACTGCATCTTTATAAAGTAACGCGTTACCTTTAGCGTTACTGAAAAATGTAATTAATTACAAGTAACGCGTTACATGTAACGCGTTACTTCCAATGTCTGAGGTCAGGTAGTTATTAAAAACAAATTATTCAGAATCTCGAGCGGGCAACCCTTGCTGAAGGGCGTGTTACGTTAGATTACACAAACTACAGCTTGATGAATTGTACATTATAGCTCCATTACTCTACAACCTGTAATCTATAGGAAATAATCTTCATGGTCCTAACATCTACTTTGACTAATCTTTTACACAACTTTGAGTATCTTTTAACACTTATTACATAATGATCTTCCAGCTTCATCCTACGTTTTGCCAACAGGAAACAAAAAAGTCTATTTCTTCGCTACGTTACTGGTCTGCACGTTTGCCATGCTACTGCAACTACAACACATTGAAGTATGAATTTTTTACATAAACACTTATACAAATTAAATTATCCTTCTTCCATATTGTTTATATGTTTGGTTCTAAACTTTATTTATAGAACAAAAAATAATTATTACTATAAAGCTAAAATCTTAAAAAGGGATTCAAAATTGTCCAGAAAAGCATTCAAAATTATTTATGTATTGGGATTTCCACGCATACCAGATTTGTCAGATGGGAATGAATCCCTCAATCTTTTGAATTCATTCTAACCTCAATGCGTTCTTGTGTTATGGTTGAAAATTGTATATTCGCTCGAACAACCCCTTAAATTTAACGGAAATTGAAAAACGCATCTGTTTATACATCAATACGTTTTATGAATAAGTAATTATTAATTAATAAGTAGTATTTACAGTTTTTAAACTATCTCTTTTAAATTTATGAGCAACATGGCATCAACAACTACTGTAGATGATCTCACTGCAGCACTAGAAAGTACAAAAGTTACCCCTAGCGGTGTTAGTTTCCAAGGAAAGTCATTAAAATTAGACAAAGAAGAAGATGGTAAGTTTTATTTTAATCTTGAAATGGTTCTTCAAATATTCTTAACATCTAGCTCAGGTGATTGTCGATGCGATTACAAATTTCAAGGATTTGGAATTTCTTAATTTGGAAGGAAACACATTAGGTGTTGACGCTGCAAAAGCTATCGCAAAGGCGTTGGAGAATCACAGCAAATTAAAACGTGCACTATGGAAGGATATGTTTACAGGTCGAATGAAAACAGAAATTCCAAAAGCACTGGTTGGTTGTCTTATTTACCCAAATCATTATTATTTTTATTTAATCTTTTACATTTTATTAGGAATATCTGGGAGATGGATTAGTGAAAGCTGGAGCTCGCTTGACTGAATTAGACTTGAGCGATAATGCATTTGGTCCCATTGGTGTACAAGGTTTAGCATCACTATTACGTAGTTCTTCTTGTTACGCATTAGAAGAGCTTCGTCTAAATAATAATGGATTAGGAATTGGAGGAGGAAAGCTTTTAGCTGGTGCTTTGATGGATTGCTATAATTCTAGTAAGGTAGAAGGTAAACCGTTGGCTCTTAAAGTTTTTATAGCTGGTCGTAATCGGTTAGAGAATGATGGTGCTAAAGCCTTAGCACAAGTCTTTAAGGTAATTTTTAATAGTCTAATTTTGATTGCAGTTTTAATATTTATTTTGTTTTTAAAGACAATTGGTACATTAGAAGAAATAGCAATGCCTCAAAATGGAATATATCATGTTGGCATATCTGCACTATCTGATGCATTCATGCACAACACAAATCTTCAAATTTTAAATTTAAATGACAATACAATCGGACCACACGGTGCTCAAGCAATAGCCAAAGCTTTGCCTATTTTACAGAATCTGAAAATAATTAATTTTGGTGATTGTTTACTTAAGACAAAAGGAGCTTTATCATTAGCGGATGCTCTTAGTAGTAGCCATACAGAGTTAGAAGAGTTAGTGCTCGGATTTAATGAAATACGTAGTGAAGGAGGTATTGCCTTAGCTAACGCAATGGTTAACAAAAATAAGTTGAAAAGTCTTATTCTTGATGGTAATCAATTTAATGATGAGGTGAAGACAAAGATAAAAGATAAATTAAAAGAAATTGGTAATGTATTGGCTAATGATTAAAATATTTACTTTAATGTTGCTGTTTTAGGTAAAATCAATGCATTAGGTTCCCTTGATGAATGTGAATCTGAAGAAGATGGAAGTGAAGAAGAAGGAAGTGGTGATGAATCAGGGGAGAGTGAAGAAGAAGGCAATACTTTTGATGATAAAAGTAAAATTACCATTATTGAGAATAAACCTTTAGATCCAGTAATTGGAATAGGGAGTTATGAAAGCTTTATAAAAGCATCCACAATGGAAAACTTTTTAAATTTAGGAAATAATAAAGAAGACCTCATTTTAGCTGAAATTAAAGTAGATTGAACAACATTTATATTTTGTTTATTATAATAAAATTCATGTTTTAGAAAAATCCTGATTTATATTTAGATAATCTTGTGTTATTGATAATGAAAGTGAGCTCTTTAATTACCGAAGAACAAGTATCCAAAGCTGCATTGAACTGTTCAGAGTTTTTGTACAAAGAATTATTTACATGGGCACAGAAGAATAATAAAATTTCACTTGTTAATAATGCTCTTCTAGTTCATCTTGGATTAATAAAAGTAAATAAATACAGGCAAAAATAAAGGATTGTGGTTTTTAAACTTTTTTTTGAGCATCATTTGTTTTTCTTTAAAAAACAATTGCTGCTACAAATGTTATTAATTTAAATTTCAAAAATAGAAATATGAAGTTGCAGTTGTATCAACATAATTTAATTTTATTGCCAACTTAAAAAAAACTACCATCATTTATGCTCACCTAGAATGAGCCATTTTTTTGCAATGCAGTGTATTCATCTAATGGTTTGAAGGTGGTTTATTTGTGACGTCATAAATTGTTATACGCAAAAATAAACTTTTGAATATGCTCTGATTACTTGATAGGTTATGTTGGTTTATGTTAACAGTGTCAACTAAATAAATTAAAAAGGACTAGATAATAATTAATCGATAATATAATATATAAATAAATAATTCCATTACTATCTTTACTTATAAGTTGTTGGCACATTGTTTTGTAAATGAACAGGTTATATCCTAACTTTTCAGTAACTCCTATACGGTATGAAATGCTACGAAGATGTTTTGAACCAGAATGTGACTGACGTCATTTCTGTATGAGAATGCACCATTTCAAAGCGGTTTCAAACCACAGCATTGCAGAAAAACGCCTCAAGTCTTTTAATCTAGTGTTGATTTAATAGACTTTGATAATAACAACTAATTTATTACAGAGTGAAGATAAAAAGTTTAAACCAACTTGGAAACTGGAAGGTTGCCTGTCTGTATTGGAACATATAGTTAAACAGAACTATGTTCCAGAGTTTACCAAAGAAACATTGCGAGTATTTATGGGAAGGCAAGTAATTGAACTGAATGATAGCTTAAATTAATTTATACATTTTTCTCTTTTTATTTTGTATGGTTTTATAAATGCTTTAAAAACAAATAATTAGTTTTATTGGTTATTTTATGTATCTTGATTAATTACTAATAAAATACTGTTTGGCTTCAAACAAATATTTATAAATGAAATATTATCATTTCTGTTCCATCTTTGCTTGGTTTAAAGGTTTCATTTATATTTTTATTATTTTTTACTTAAATTAACTGTCAAAGGCTTCGCTTAATTTAATAAACTTGGCTGCAATCATATGCAAACATATAACATGATTGGCACACATTTCCTCCTTTTCATTTTACTCAACAGGATTAGCTTGTAGAAATTATGACAATCCTAGACATGATCTACATTAATCTGCCGCATTAGTAGTGTTCTATATAATTCTGTGAGTTGAAGCAGAACTATGCAATTTGTATGTACAGAAGCTTACTAAATCAGCTAGCTGGCTGTATATACATTGGTTCAAATGTAATTACTGAATATACAGGATATTTTACTAACAGCATAGGAATTTTAACATGGGAAGAATTTATTAAGATTAAAATTTGCTTACATCTACTATAAGCATTAAGAATAATGTAAAATAACATTTCAGAGTAAATGCCAGGCATTGTTGGACATTAAATTTGCCATTCAGAATATAAAGTCCTTAGATTGTTTGTTTAGAATAAAAACCATAGAAGCACTGGGTAAACAATTCTCTACCCTGCTTAATAATAAGTTAAACATTATCCGACCTGAACAGTAAACAGAAAGGAACCAAAATACAAAAATCATAGGTTAGGTTATATGTCACTCGGTGTTTATTCTGAAAACAAATGAAAGCTTTCAACTTCAGGGTAAGTTGGGGCGGCCGTTTAATTGTCAAACTGTCAAATGATACAGAAACTAACCAATCAAACAGTTCGGGCCTACTCTGAAGTTAGCTGATGTTTATTAAAAAATTATTGCTTTGTATAAAATTGAATACAGGTAATTAAGTATGAAGTTATGTAACCTTCCAAACTGGTACCATAACTTGAAAATATCTTTGAGTCATCACTGCATTTTCTTTACTTTTTGACATCATAACTCGAATATAAGGACTAAGGTTTTCTTACTGGAGCTCTTTGCAGCAGCACTCTGGACTGATATTGATGGATGTTGATAGTGGCAGTCTTTTTTGGAAGTAGCTGCTTAAGATTGATTGTAACTTTTCTTTCCTCTGTAGACTTCCATTAAGAGGCATAATTCCCAGCACTAATCTTTAAATTTAAAATGACGTCTTTGAAATAATGAACAGCTTTGGAGAGAATTTTTAAAGTTAGATCTTTAAGCTCAATAATGAATACTTCTTCATTGCTAGGGGGGCTGAGAATGAGACTCCATAAATTTAGCTATATCTTGCAACTTCACATTCTGTTCTAATTGCCTCGCTGTCTCTACAATACACTTCTGGTACAGATGGTGTGATCTACACTTTGGAGTACAAATACTTGATAATCTAACCTAATATTGTTAGATGTCAAATATTATGCAGCTTTCAATTTTGTTTAACCTTCAAAGTAAATCACTATGACGTCATGTGCAAGTTGCTTATTGGATGTTAAAACTGTCGTTTGAACATTGAGGTATGGGGTCTGATCATCTAATGTTTGAGAATGGCCAGGAGTATTCTCTACAAGGCGTGGAATTCTGAAGGAATGGTTTTTTTCCTTACAATAGTTTATTATTTCTGGCACTAAACAATAGTCAAAATATGAAATGCCATGCTTTAACATTAGTCCTTCAATGTATTGGAAGTCTGGTTTTAACTTAGTTCTTCAAAGCTCTCGGGTTTTCCAGGTAGTTAATTAACAGACTATTTAAGGCACCAAAAAGGTTTAGCCAGTGGTGCCATGTGTGCAGGTATGTAGGTGGTTTGCTGTACAACAATGTCTAATTAAAAGGGCAGCAGTGCTCATGGAAAACATGAGGAGCCTTTTGTTTAAAGGTGGCTTGTATGCACTTGGTAACCTTAGGGTTAGCATATTTTTAACTGGCTTGAAGCATAGCATGGTTTTCAAATATTATTTCAAATTTCGGCGGTCATTTTGATCATGTTCCCAAAGAGATATCAAAAAACGAAGACACCAAGTGGTCTTTAGTTTTTAATGTAGAAACCAAATCTGAAGTCAAAATTTCAAAATTTAAAAAAATGCTGACAGACAGACACACAGACTTCGCAAATTCAGTAACGGCTCCTTCAGAGTTTGTTGAAAATGAAGGTGATCATGTTAGGTTCTAGAGGATACCTTCCTGACCAAATTCTTTAATATTCTATTCTATCTTCAACCATTTGCATTTTAAAATCCCCAGCATAACTGTTTGACCACCTTGTATAATCCTCGCCAAGTTCTATGAAATAAAAATCATAAAATAGTTTAATACTCATCACTTCACTAGACATAGTGTAATGCAATAACATGAAGAATTGCAAAGTGAATCATGTTTGTAAACAAACAAAAAGTGGCACCAATATTTGGAAGTCCATAGAGCTGTGAATCTAAAACAAGCACCACAACTTTAGGAAAATAATAATTTGAAATATCTGTAAATCAAAGAACTGTAACTTAGGGTATGCCTGTATGTGGATTTATACTGTGTATGCTACAGTAATTAAATTTTCCAAATTGTCACTCCTGTCTTTGCAAAACTTGTTTTTAGGAAGTTAGAGCAATCAAGAAATAACCAAGCTTTTTTTTAGCAGCAAATCATATCTAATGATCAAACTAACGTTTGAAATGCATGGCATTTGTTTTGATATGGCGGTCGTCTTGCACCAATTTAGGTTATTTTTATTCTTTTCTCCAAAATTGGCGTTTTTGGAAAAGATGTAAACACAACCAAGAGAAATTAACCGAACTTTTTTTAGGTTATTAATCAATCAGCAGAGAATTTAGCAAGCATGCCAAATTTAAACATATATTCTGTTCAAATGTTTTAAAACTAACCAAGAGGGCTTTCTGGTTGCTTATATTTGCTCTTTTTGTATGTTTACATCACTGACTTTGTTTTGTAATCATTGGTTTGAAAAGTGTCATGTGAGACAATTTTCTTGTATATTTGTTGAATATTATTTAAAGTTAACAGTCTGTTAATTTAGATTATTTATCAAAGTAAAAAGTTTATAGATTAACAAATAAATATCGTGTTTAAAATTTTCCATTGATAGATTCTATTTCGATGCCATATGGTAACCTCAAAATCACAACTGTCAAATAATATGTGCAATTTACAAACCTAAAAACTAACAAACGAGAAGTATCATTGACACAACTTAACAAGAATATTTAGAGTTTGGATTTAGCTTTTAAAGCATTTGAAATAATGTCCATGTTTAAGATCAAATTTGAATCAGCCTGTACATAAAAATAAAGCTATTGTTCTGTTTCTACACTTGATTTTAGTATATAGCATATATGTAGTAGAAAACAATGAAATCTGTTAATAAATGAAACATATTAACAGAACCTAACTAAAGAAATGATTTTGTAAATATTTCTCCTTTATTATTGAGAATTTCATACACTTTCTTACTGTATCATAGAATCAAGTGTAAAAATGGAGCGATTGTTTTATTTTTTTTAAAACTGTGGTTTATAAATGACCTGTAATGGTTTCCTGCTATAATTCCTCATATAGCCAATAATAGTTTTAACAACTAGTACAGAGAAAAAACTTATTTAACCCCATTCTGAAAGTTCCTTATATCTTTTACTTGTAATCTTGATGTTCAATTTCATAAAAATAAATAAAATAAATTTCTTTTTCTGTTACAGAGATGTAGATGAAAAGCGAGACTTTCATCTGGAAATGAAAAAAGTATTGGACGTACTAATAAAATAATAGAATTCTTTTGTATACAATAGTAAAAAATAAATTTATTAAAAAAACCTGTTTTGTACAAATTCTGCCTTATAATAGTATAATAATATTAAACAAACACTTTCATGGTTCTTTCAACGAAACCTCTGCAAATTGGACAACTACGATTATAATTTCTTAGTCTACTGTTACATACACTACACAGACACACATGACGACATGGAAGCATTAAAATACACTTATTTCGTTCTTGACAAATTATACACATTCGATTTTCATTTCCACTACTACAATCCATATCTGATTCTTGTGAACTTTCACCACTTGATTCTGTTTCTTCTGATTCTGAACTTAATTGCTGTTGAACTAGCCTTCTTCTGAATCTTGTAAGTAATCTTGTTCTCAGACGATGTATATTATGTCTAATTAATTCAAGAGCAGATATGATTTTATGATATAATAAAATATGGAATTTTATAACAACATACATAATGCAAGCTCCTGTTATTAAACCAGCTACAGACTCAACTGGTACATCAGTTACAAATTCATAGAAATTGCTTATAAGATTTCTGCAACTTGTTATACCATCAATAATAAATTTAGTTATTTCATCCAATAAACATCCTAAATAATAAGTAGACATTGTACATATATAAATAATACATAATGGAATTAAAGTTACAGTAAACCATATACTGGCACCTATTAACACAATAAATTGTTTTATTGCTACAAATGCTTGTCCAATTCCAGACAGTATTTTAAAAATGCCTCCAAAAGCTCCATTATTAATCACAGTTAGAATAAATGCTATACCAGAAAAAATTAATTTAATGCTTTCAATTATAGTATTGATGAAGTTCATTATGGTTTGAAATACACTGGAAATGAATGTCCCAATATTCACAATTCGCTGACCAACATCGCACAGGAATACATAAAAATCTTCCAGAAGAATACGTAACAGTGTTCCAACATTCTTATTAATTTGCATTAAGATTTCAAAAACGATATTCAAACAGTATATAATTAACTGTCCTGTTTTGTAACTCAACACGAAACCAAAATAACTCACATCTCTGATAAAATTAAACGTATAAATTAATAAATCTAGCATTTTCAAGAACTTTTCTTTGGGTAATTAGCAAATTTTATTAGAAAATATAAATACTTAAATACAATGCATTATTCGTTATTTTTTATCAGACAATCACGGGATTATCAAATTCAAATTTCAATTTTGAGGTTAGATTTATTTGTTACATATACCTTAAGAAACGAAAAGTACTAAGCAACGGGTTGGCAACATAAAAAAACCGCACTTGTTGCAATTCTGGCGGCACTTTTAAAAGAGAAATGACGGGATATTTAAATAATAAATTGTTATATACTTTCCTTGTATATTATATTGATTTTTTTTATTATACACTATAAAAATAAACCCAATTGTATTAAAAAAAAATCTTAATTAAAAAACAAAAATATTAACAATGTTCCTACAAAACACAGATCCTGAGCATTTTTCAATTTATGGAAGTATTGATTAGACAATTTTACAAATTCATTTATTCTAGTTTCGTTTAAAATTTTCTTCAAATCATTTTTCATCGTTTTCTTGATTTCAGCGTTTTTTATTTTATTCCTTCAATAGCAAACAGAATTACAGTTCTGTTGAGGATGCCTTCTACTTGTGTTATAAATTCCCACAACTAATTGTGATTAACTGATTACTTTTCATATCTGCAAAATATGGATAGAGGTGGTCTTAAATACTTATGTTTACTTTGCAAAACTGCATTCAAATATTCAATGCGTTAATTTCCAACAAATTTGAAACGAAACTCCTGCATCTACCTAATCAAAGAAGAACTGTTAAGGTTTTTAATATTTGTAAAATTATTCTGTAGTATGTTAATTAATTCAAATCGAGACGCGTGGCGATCTCTACTGAGGAATATGGTTGTAGAGAGTAGCTGTTTTCGCGGGGTAGTAATCTGCGTAATTTAGTTACGGGATAAGTCGCTTTTGCGCGTTGAGATTAGGGTGTGATCGACGCGAAGAGAGGAGTTGATTCGAGAGCTTTGGAGAAGGCAGATATACTCGGCTGTGGGAAAGTCTTGTGAGACGTTTTCTACACAATTTAGCTGTGGTGACCCGTGAAGTCTATCGTTTTGTTTTGAAGTATTTTTAAAGTACATCAGCGTAGTGCTGGATTTCCAAGGGTTACCTTTTAAAAGCACATTCCTCGGAAGTAAGGTGATATCCTTTTGTTCTTCCTTTCGTCTTTGGGACGGAACCCAGTAGAATTCGTTGTCATTTTGCCCCTCATTGCTGTATTGACGTGGCCAGCCTGCAAGTTTCAAGTAAACCGATACGCAGTTACCCGTGTAAGCAAGATTTGGACCGTACAGCTATGCGAGGTTAGTGTACACCTACTAATACCGTAGTGTTTATACCCTTTTGGGTTAAAGAACCAAGTGCATTCAAAATTTGTTCAGCCGAAACAAAAAAAGAATACAAGGAAGTTTCTTCTTGGCATTATTGTAAACATTTATAACAACGGTTTAGAGTATAATCATCGTGGTGTTGTGTTTGATTGATTATTTGTTTTAACGAATAAAGAATTTACAATCCAGTAACGTTTAGCGTGAATTCGCAATGTAAATCAGTTATACTTTTGATCATAACTATTTGGTTTAGTTTTAATTTGTTTGTATGTATTAATTCATCGACGATTTTATTAAATGAAATTAGATATTTCCTTTTCGTAATATTTACATTAAGTGCAGCCGTAAGCTGTTTGAACGGCGTCGAGCGGACGCCCACGCACTTGGCGTTTCTGGGAATCCCCTCGAGCCCCATTGACCAGAATTCTGCGTCGTAGATCTAATGCGATTGTTGACGTTTATTCTATAAAGACTTTGTTTTTGTATAATCAACTGTTTGTTTGTTTTATTTGTATTTTTTTGCTTGTTTTATATTATGTAACCTTTATTTCTTGTTTCTATTTATTTTTTTTAATAGATTTGTAGCTTGAAAGATAGTTTTATTATTGTAATTGTATGCACTGGTTTGAGTGAAAATATCGAAGTCACCCAAGTATTTGACTAATTTGATGCAGTTATATTAAATTTCATTAATAAAAAATATACCGGGTGATTCAAAAACCTTGATATACTGAGTGATCCAAAGGAAACGATTTGATGATTCAATCTGAATATTCCAAATTTAATTGACGAAACATTTATACAGAATATTTTTGTATAAGGCGGTTTAACGCCTTGAGTAAGCTTTTGTTTCAGAAAGTCTAAGTAAGTATTTGTAAAGCTGTTGCCGATTTAAGAGGGACTATGATCCTTTTGAATCTTGTGATCTGGCGCCTTCTAATAATACCGATTTTGAGCTATTTCAGTGGTAAGTAGGCATTTTGAACCTAGCCGTCTTCGACTGTCTGCTAGTCTGGGTATCAGCGAACTTAGTTCTTCGTGCCTTCTAGTCGCTGATTATAAGCCTGTGTCTTAAAGTTTATTTTGGCACGTAACAGAACCTTATTTTACTTTTTGTTTAGAGTATCATAAAATAAACCATTCTTCTATCAATATATCTGATTGCAATTTTAGCAATAACTTAACAGAAAACATTACAATAATATGTAATAAATGTCTCAATAATTATTCTAAAATTTATAGAAACTCATTAGAGGAGAGTAAAAATATTGCAGATAAAAAATTACAAAACTTAAATCCTCCTAAAAATGTTTATATGTATGTATTTCCATTAACAGGAGCACAACCACACCTCTCCGTGGTCAAATGCACTGAAGAGTTTTATATTACAATAATGTTTGTGAAAGAGATTGTAGGTTTTTGTATTGCAGGGTATGTAAAATTTGTTTCCACAGGTATAAGTGTGAATGTCATGAATATTCTGTAAAAACCAACATTTGCAAGCATATCCATTTGGTATGCTTGTATGAACAGGAGAAGGAAGGTAATTCTGTTTTAGGAGACGTAGTAGAAGCACTTGGTGATCAAAGGAAAGAAATTAAAAATTTTCATCAAGAAGAAATCCAGGATTTTATTGAGAGTAAAAGGACTATCGATGAAGGAACAAATGAAGTTGATAGAGAAGCTAGAAGAAGAAAGGAAAACCAAGAAATTCTGAATGCTCTAAATGAATTAGATATTGAAACATATTCGAAGAAGTTAAAAACCATTTTATAATTAATAAAGCAAGATGATCCTGATATCACAAATAAACGAAAAATGAAAAACAAGAATATTTTCCAACAAAAAGGAGATATGCTGATATAAATGTGTTAAAGACAAAAATAATATTCTGATTTTGAAAGTTACCATGAATAATAAATAACTGAATATATAAAAAATATGTCACATTAATTTTATTGTAATAAATGTTGTATACAGGCGTTTTCGGAAATTCAACCTGGTGATATAGCCGGGTCAAGCATCTGACGTCAGCAGATTGGTTAGGTTAATCGGGCGATACCCACATTTTCCGAACAATTTTTATGTTTTCTCATTTTTTTAAATTGATGAGCAACAGCCATAATATTTTCTCTCATCCTCATCTTCAGAGTCGCAAGAGAAAAGGAAACTAGCAGCAATAGCTACAATTTTTTGTTTTGAATCCATGCTTGAACTTTCTAACCTCACAAACGTCACAATTACTACTAACTCATTCAATTCAAGCCTACTCGTCGACCAGGTTTGCTCTAAACTGACTGGGTAAGCACCCCGGTTACAGTTCTGTAGTTTTCCGAATACTGGGGAGCAAACCATGTCGAATAAACGAACGCTTAGGTTATAAATGGATTGAAACCCGATCGTTCAGAGCGAATTTCCAAAAACGCCTCTAGTTTCACCCCCGTTGTTGCTACCTTTAATCTAAAATGTCGGTCCCTGAAGGTGGCATACGATTATCCGGCCAAACTCAGCTAGCTAGATGGATGGGACCTGTGCTAAAGAAAAAGGAAAAAACCAAACAAAGGCCGCCAGAATCTAATTTTCAGTTGGCCTAAAGGAGTTCGATGTTCGAGATCCAACCGAACATGTATAGTTCAGGGAACTAAAACAATTACCTACACTAAAGAAAAAAAACCAAAAGAACCAAATACAAAAGGATAATATTTAATTCAAAGCAAGAAATTGAACTATAAAATTAAAACTGAAACACAGCAATAACCAATTCAATAAACAAAACCTTTCTGATTTACACGTAATCGTTGTTGGAGCTCCTTTTCCAAAACCAAGCTCTTGATTCCAGGAGCTGTTACTAATCGCGTCAAGATGTTATTTAATACATATCTTCGTTTGAGTCGGGGAAACTCACTGAGCCTGAACAGAAGTAAAACGAATAGAAGAAGAGGAAGGATCAGGAACAGAAACAGGAACGGGAACGGAACGGACCTTAAGATTGAAATCGGCCCCGTGCGGACTTGGTCATCTAAAATCCTACATTCGCAGTAAATACATTGATTATTCTTCCGCAGCTAATAAGGACTAATGGAATAACCAGAAGCTGTAACTGTACACAATCCACCTACGGTGTAATAGAGGCTGTATAGTAGTTTTAACCGCTTTAACCAAGCTTTTCTGCGCCAAAACAGAATATTTCGTTTCCCTTCTTAAAGAAAAAATTCGCCACTTGTCAAAAAAAAATTTTTTTTCAAAACTCCCAAGCTTGCTTTTGTAAATGAGCACGTCAACTAACCGACTAGAAAAAAATTTGAAAACAAACGTGAAAAATGATTCAAACATGATGAAAACGAAAACAGCGACGAAAATAAAACGTAACATTGTGTAGAGATGGGCGGATCGGCTCAACCGTTCTGCCTCAGGTTGCTGAACCGATTTAGTAAACCGGCTTAGTCGTTCATCGGTTCGGATTGGCTTCGTCATTCAGCGAACAAAAGAACGAACTTCCAGAAATCTATTTCCGCTGTTTAGGCTTTATTTGCACACTGCTCTATTTTAATTGTTTTTTACCTTATTATTTTTTGTTGGAATGTATAGAATATATGGTTTACGTTTTTAAATAAAAAAAAAATTCATTCAAAGAATTATTTAGTGTAATAAAGCGATGTGAATTTCAAAATTATTTTAAAAGTTTTCTCAAAATCAAAAACCTTTATGTAAACTTGGCGAGAGCTATAAAAGAGCGGTGAGCCAATTTGTTTTATTATCGGAACCGGCTTGTTTCGTTCACTGCTCAGAGCCGATTCGGTCACGAACCACACATCTCTATCGTTGTGGTATCACGGGTATCACATAGGTTAGGTAGGTCAGCTGTTTATTGTTTGTGTGTTTACACGATTTACATTATATACTTATATACCAGTGTTGCCAGGTAAGCGATTTCTCCGTCAAGTCTGGATTATTTAAAAGTGGCTTAGCGGTGAAAATTCATTGTTTACCGCTTAGCGGAAAACCTAGCTTTTTAAAAAATTATGAGCCAGAAAAACAGCGAATTCTAAGTTTTCCTGCTCATATAATATTATTACCCACAAAATCCAACCTAATTAGGTAAACCGCGACATTTCAGAAATTGAGAATTTTTATTCTTATATTCCCTTCTAGTTGTAAAATATTCTTCGACACTTCACACAGCGCCGAAAATGCACTAAATTACATTTTTGCTAATCCTTTACCAGAAAGATTAGCTGAATTATATTTTCAAGGTAAACTTTGCCCTGCAGAACCTACAAAGTTATTTATGACTTCCTGTTTATTACAGTGAAAAAAGAGCTAACTCATTTTAGAAGGTACAGATAACTTTTGCCACTTATTAGTTCCTTTTTTTTTGAACAATTTCCAAATTTTATTTTTTCGGGAATTAGCTAATCTTTTTAGTTAATCTTTTATCTTTATACTAGTTATCTTTTCTATATAAAAGTTAGCGCACTTTCAATGCCAGTTTGTTAAATCATAAATCGTAGATATCAAATTGTGCTTAAATGCAATCTCGTTTGGAACATATTCAATTTTATTAGATAAAAAATGTTTTTATATTAAAAAGAAATGGATAAAAATAATTTGTAAATAACACATATTTGATGGGAAATGTGGATAATCGCATCATTCTTGGTAAAATTAATCAGGTATGTAGAATTCTTTAAAAATAGCTTTTGATAGTTTATGGATTATTTTTTCTAATTTTTCTTAATATAAAATTTTTGGATTTAGATTCTGACGGTTTCTAGCTTATTTGAATAATCACTTTCGCGGAATAGCGCAGCTGCGACCTGGCAACACTGTTATATACTACAACGTGCTCCTACACAGGAAGCCACGTATGCGTGATCGTGGCCTGAGCCTTGATTTGTATATCGTGGTTTGAAAAGATTTGGTAAAATGATGAATGTTTTCAGTGTTTTAGTAAGAAGAGATGGATATATGTGGTATCGTGGGGAACATATTCACAAATCCTTTTAAAAGCTTCTTTGGCAAAAAGGTAATTAGGATATTGATGGTGGGATTAGGTGATGCTGGTAAAACTACTATTCTATACCGATTTAAATTAGGAGAAGTTGTTCAAACAATTCCTACTATTGGATTCAACGTTGAAACTATAGAATATAAGAATCTGAATTTTGAAATATGGGATATGGGTGGTGGAGACAAAATCTGGCCTTTATATCGACATTATTTCCCCCAAGAGCATCATTCACAGGACCTAATATTTGTAGTGGACAGCAGCGATAGAGAACAAATTGAAAGAGCAAGTTATGAACTTAGAAATTTATGGGAGTATTCTTCTTTTACAATGAGAATGGATGCTTCATTGCTAGTATATGCGAACAAACAGGATCTTCCAGATGCTATGAATGAGGCAGAAATCATAGAAAAGTTAGGTTTGCAGTCTTTTCGAAATGGAACTTGGCATGTTCAAACATCTTGTGCAATTAGTGGCGATGGTTTATATGAAGGTCTGGAATGGCTGTATAATCAACTAAAAAATGTTGAACGAAGAAACTTTTATGGTGTATAATATTAGACCTCTAAACGTATATATTATTTTTATTAAAAAGAATTAGTAACAAAAAATAAATTGTTGAAATAATCTTTGATAAATTACTTTTTACTACATGATTACCAGAAAAGTTCTGATTGATAAATTTTCGTTTATAGTCAAAGATTCGATTATAAATGAAACTTAATTAACAGTCTGCTTCTTTTGATATTGTATTTCACTTTTAATGCATTTCTTCATAATCTTTCTAATTAAAATTTTAGCTTTGATCCCATACAAATTCAATGTGAATTGAAGTGCAACAAATAGTCATGGAACTTCAATAGATTGGCTGCAGTTAAGAACTTGACCAGAGGTCAGGCAACACACAACGGTGTATGCATGCAATTTGTTTTGTCAGTGCACAAAGCGAAAGGAAATATTTTACATGAGTAGAAATGAGCAGGGGGAGCCCGTAAATACGAATTCGTGAAATTAGTGATGATCTTATTGGTGTCTCGATAGATTCAACATAAAAATAAATTTTAGTGGACGACCCTATTGTGAATGTGGAATATACCAAAATGATTAATTTTTATAGTTTAGTTTACAGCGTTTGCTTTTTAAATGGTCCTAGAATAAGTAGATAAAGGTTACCTCTTTTAGTATATCAAGTAGTTTATTAGTAAAAGCGTTGCTTACAATACTATGTTACAACTTTAGAATTACAAATAGCAACAACAAATACAATGTTATTATTATTATTATTATTAATCATAATTCACAAATAACATTCTCCAACAATTTCATGGGTACAAGTCCCCTGACCGCCCTGCTTATGCGGAAGCGAAACAAACCGCTAATACCGCTAATCATAGATAAAGGCTAATAAATAGACCTTTTACCCAAACAAAGATAAAAGATAGGCGCTTACTCTCTGCGCACTTAGATATAACAGAAGCCCGTGAAACCGATTCCCACAATGAAACTTGCTCTCTTTAATTTAAATTAAACTTCAAAAGTGTTAAAAAGTGTTTGAAAATTGCTTCAATATTGTGACGCTTTCTTTCCGATAGTCGGTCGGTCGGTGCTCGGACGCCAGAGTTTGTAAGGGGGTTTACTCCCCCACCTCGCCCTTGGGTCGGTCTGGCGAGGGCTCACCGGGCAGCTACGATGGAGACCCGGTGACTCCAGGGGTCGACGGCTGAAAGAGAAACTCTGAGAGCTTAATATAGAAATAAAACACCGATCAAGCCCAAACAATCTATTAATACAAGCAGGTATTACAGTAAGCATACACACAAGCAAATACAAGCCACTACTTAGCTCTACACCCAATTCTGGGATCGTTACTACCGGTAGTGCAGCAAGCGGGCGGCGTGCGGTTATACAGAGTCGGGTATGCGGTTAGTCGGATCAGGTGCTTTATGGTGGTGAGCGAGGAATACGAAGGGAATGGATGCGGAGTTACCCAGCGGTGATGAGTCGGATCGACCGCCTCACTTGCGCCGGAGTAACCGGGCTTGGACCGGACCTGCTTTTATCTTCTGGAATTGTTTTTCTTTATTCGAGCTTTCAAACACATTAAACTCTTCTGGATGCATCGATTTTAAATGATTTTTCAAAGACGTTGTGGTACGGCCCTTGCGGGAGTAGGTTTTATTGCATATTTTACAATGAGCCTTAGATTGGTCATTTTCATCTGGTTTAAGATAAGTCCAAATTTCACTTCTAGTCGGTGGCGACATTGTAAATTTACTTTTTTATTAAACTATTAAATTTAGAAAACTCGCTTAACACAAAATCACAACATTCAAAACGCGCAACACTCAATAACTGAAACATTCATACGATAAGCGCGGGCTCAATAACGTTATGATTGAGTTACGAAAAACAAATGATAAACAATAACAAACGCGTCGGATCTTGTCGCCGAAATCTCCGCTCTTATTGGTCAATCAGCACATGCCGCCGGCACGCGCCACTCGCCGGACCCGCCCAATTTCTTTCCTGTCGCGACCTGCGCTACATCTGCATCCGCATGAACATTCGCATTGATAAATGCGAATACAGATGTTCAAATCGATGCGGATGCGAATGCGAATATCCGCAACATCCCTGATCTGAATATTGCGACGAACATTTTAATGAATGCAGTTTAACTTCTTACGAAGGTTATCAACGTAATTATCACCGACCACGTCATTTTCATTGGGTTTGAAACTAAACTGTAAATTACATGGTAACCGAATTTCGCGTCCGAACAACACTGCAGCTGGGGTTTGGCCAGTTGTTTCTTGTACAGCCAAGCGGTTTGCCATTAGAAACAGATGCAGGTCATCAACTGTGGTGCGTCGTACTTAGTATTCACTATGTTTAGTTTCGATTCGCGAATAGTGTTTGAAATCGTCGGGGCAGGGCCTTCTAGATAAGGCGTCAGCATTGCGATGGCTACACCCAGCTTGATGTTCGGTCTTGAAATCATATTTTTGCGCTTTTCAAGCCATCTTGCTACTTGACCTTCAGGATTTTTAAACTTCAGCCGTCATTAGAGTGCAGAATGATCGGTTCTCAATAGGAAGTCTCGGCCATAGAGGTACTGATGAAAATAGTCGATGGATTTGACGACTGCGAGCAATTCTCTACAAGCCACACAGTAGTTACGCTTCGGCTTGGACAGAACCTTGTTAAAATATCCAATGAGCTTCTTTTGCCCATCTTGAACTTGGGACAGGACGGCGCCTATTCCGACATTGCTAGCACCGGTGTCTAGCACAAATCGCTCGTTTGGTCTGGGATAGCTTAAGATCGGAGCTGTCACTAAAATTCGTTTAAGAGCGTTAAAGGCTCGTTTATAGTCGACGTTCCATTGAAAATCTCTGTCTTTCTCTGTTAATCTTATCAAACGCTTCGCAATATCTGCAAACCTACGGACGAATCGCCGATAATAAGTACACAAACCCAGAAGCTCGTGTATATCTTTTATGTGGGGCCATTCTTGGGCCGCACGAATCTTATCAGGATCAACCGCTACTCCATATGACAGATTGCACTTCTTTAGACTGAACTGCAGATTTGCTCCACGTAATCTCAGAAACACATCTTCCGTTCTTCAAGTGTTCTTCAAACGTTCGACCAATCACAATAATATTGTTGAGGTAAACTAAACAAATCTTCCAAGACAACACCATTAATCATTCAGACGTTGCTGGAACGTTACACAGGCCAAATGGCGTAACCATAAACTGCCAGAACAGACCAGACAGAGTGTCCAAAGTGTCACCAATTCTAGGTAACGGATAACTGTCCTTCTTGGTAACACTATTCAATTGCCTGTAGTCGACACAAAATCGTGTATACTACCCTCTTTCTTCTTTACCAAGGCGACGAGTGATGTCCAAGGGCTGGTTGAAGGTTGAATGACACCTTGGCTAGCCATATCTTCGATAATCGTTTCTGCTTCTTCTCGTTTCGCCCATGGTCACCTTCTTGGACGTTGTCGTATCGGTTGGACATCTCCCGTATTGATCTTATGGGTCACCATACTTGTTTTACCCGCCAGTCCTGTATCTGGAGCAAATATATTTTGGTAACGACCAATTAATTCTTGCACCCTAATCTTTTGGCTGGGAGTTAAAGTTTTAAAAGACGCTGTGGTCATTGCTTGTATGTTTACCGAGCTTCCCGAAGACGGAAGAACTCCAGTTGCCTTTGTACACCGTACTATAGAGGACACCGGCACACAAGAACCGATTTCGGTGTTCTTCTTCAATGACATTGGGAAATCGTTAACATTCATTGGTTAGGCGTTAGTTCTTTCACATTCATTAACACTTTTCCAATCAGAATATCTCTTCCAATGTCTTTGTTAGCATAATCCGGTTGTAAGGCACCTGTCACGCCAATGGCCTCACTACCTGTAAGCCTGGTCGAAAACAACAGTATTCGGTAAATTAAATCAAATAAAAGCGTACTAACTTTATAATGCTTTTAATCTGCAACTAAAACCACTAATATCCTAAACGGATGTGAAAAATGATGAGAACTGGAGCACAACTATGCTATTTTATTACGTCCTCCAACAAAATAATGGCAAGACATCCTCATGCCTAATAAAAATGTCGCAAAACTAAAAAAAATAAATTTTATAGACTTAAAATATTTTCTGAAGTAGTCATTACAATCAAAAATTATCACTAATTCCTAACAGCACCTATACAACCTGCCCGGAGATTTCCATCCATTCGAGCCATAGCAACCTTCTCACTTCGCGCCGACGGGATAACGTCATCGACAAGTATTACTCAAAGCAATTCAGCGTCTTTTTGGTGAATAGGGACTTCTTCGTTATCTATACGAAGGATCCCATTCTTCATATCTAGTGTAAACCCAAACTTTTTCAACAACTCCATTCCTAGAATAACTTCGTCGGCTATATCCGCTACCAACACCCGATGCGTGCAACTCTTGAAACCAACTCCCATTTCCACCATCAGTTCCCCAAGAACATGGGCATGCTCACCCGTAGCGGTTTTCAACCGGATTCTTGATGGCTGTAACTTTCTATCTTCAACAACATCGGAACGGATTATTGTCTTTGTTGCTCCTGTGTCGATCAATAACAAACATGTCTTCCCAAAAATACTGCCATAGATGTAAAAGCTGTCTGGTTGATACCGTAACGAAGCCACTATTGGATGGTAATATCTAGGGCATGACTCAAGGAGGTCTATGTTCGTTCCTTTACATCGACCCACACTAGTTTTCCTGATCTTGGTTATTCCTAACTGCACCATTCTTGGTGCAATTTCTTCTAAGATGACCCTGCTCACCGCATGTCCAGCACGGTAGTCTTACTTTATTCGATCACTGTTCTTTAAACATTTGTTTCATCATTCGTTTCATTTTGCACGTTATTTATTTCCACTTTTTATATTTTCCATATTTGAATTAATTTCTACTTGATTCTCATTCATTCTAGAATTTATGTCTTGCATATCCTGTTTAATTTCTAGTTGATTATTTCCCATATTTTGCTTAATTTCTTGTAACATCTTAATTAATTCCAAATTCATTTTGGCTGAAGCAGACCGAGTTGTAGGCATTTAAAAATTATTTTCGTTTTAAAATTTATTTTAAAAACCGCACAGCTGACACCAATGTAACGTTTTAATAAAACCTTAATTTTTTTAATATTTATTTTTACTAAGTCTATTACAATTAATTTCTAATATTTATTTTTATTAAATTTATTTATTTCTATATGTATAGAATAATTTATTTATATCACTAATTACACATTTATTTTGTTCGTTACTACGAGATTATTCATTGCGTAACTGCTGGCTCTCGTCTCGCTTGCGTTTATATATCGTTTCCTTGTTTTTCTCGATGAGCCTAGAAAGTTCGCGTCTTTTCTCGCACATTCGACGGTCGGAACGCCTGGAGAGTTCGAGACTTCTCTGGTATATTCGATTGATGGTGCGTTACAATAATTTGTTTAATTTTGTGGGGTTAGGACATTGATATTAATTTATTATTATTGTTGTTTTTTAATAATATAATAATTCATTTCAATATCTGTGTATACAAACACTAAGTAAGTTGATGAACAAAAAAAGCGGTATTAGATGTTTCAACATTAGGATTAGCATTAAATCAGAATGAAAATAAACGAAAAACAAAACAAAGACGAATATGAGCAAAATTGTGGTTGAAAAAACGAAATGATAGACATGGCTTCGCGCCTGTTTTACTATTTTCAAATTTAGCCATCGCATCAAACTGACTGGTAGATTTAGAAACTCCTCTAAAACTTAGAAAATCTGACCAAATTAAAAGTGTGACGTCATTTTTTCAGACTGATAGCCAGCCAACGCAAACTGACTGACATAGGTTTAAGAGCAATGGCAATCTTTAGATGAATTTTCGCAGTATAACAAAAAACAGGCCAGCAGATTGCATTCATTGAAAGTACGCCAGCCCTGATTAGAGCAAATATTTTATTTTTATATGCTACATTACATTACAGTTTGTGCATCATATGTTATGAAACATTTCTTTGATTTGAAATGGATATTCATACTTCTTGTATTGTATGGCTATAATAAGTAAAAAACATTATCAATTATGAAGATAAAGACTAAAAGCAAATTTGGGCTAGAAGAATAGTTGCTTGTTTTCAGCAATTTGAAAATTCATTGTATTAATATCATCACGATAATGATCTAATCTCGCGCCTAAAAGGTATTTCACATAATAAAACAATAAAGGTTTATTTTTACAAAATTTAATAATTCTTTTCTTACATTAGAAATTTTCTTGTAATAGGGGTTTTATGGATATAATTTATAAAAAAATAATTAAAAAGTATTTTTCTTACATCTCTAAGAAAGAAATTGCTACAGCTGTTGTTTGCACTACTCCTATACTATTATTTTGTCAAGACTTGAAAGAAGATAATTACAATGATCAAAACTGCATTAAAATAACTGTAAAGTTAATTTTAAAAAAAATTCATCTACAGCAACTATAGATATTTACAATGGACAGGTAATAATAATAATCATTTGTTACAATTTTAAATTTTAATTACAATGGATTCTGTTTACTCTATTTAGTTCTTGTACATGCTTAAGAATGGGGATTCTTCAGTTTGTTGAAGCCAGTTATCTTCAGAATACTTACTACTTCTTTCTAGAACATGAAAAGTGTATGCATTCCTTGGCTTGTCGGATTTGTTTGCTTCACTAAAATGCACCACTCGTCCGTGTATTAAAATGCAGGTTCCTAGAAATAGACCAACTCTATCATTGCTGTCATTAAGAGCATACTTCCTTTAATGTCAAATTGGTACTACTTTAATATCTTTAGACATAATAAGTATGTCCTTTATTCATCCAACATTACGTGGATATATGAATTTAAAAATAATCTACCACTACTCTGATATCTAGATTTCTAGATATTTACCACAACTAAACTGAAAATCTAAGTCTTTAATAAAATATTCAGTTAAGTATAGGCAACCTTGAACTAACTGAAGAAGTTGCTGCAAGAACGAGGTAAGTCCACTTTTAGTTCCAAATGACTTATTAATATCATTACGGTAAATTTTTAAAGCCCGATCGATTGGTGCAAGAACGATGTATTTCGGATGCACATTGAGTTGTATAACGTACATTTGTGGACTTTAACATCATCGCTATTTGGCGCAAGAAAGCGGCAAGTCCTTCCTTATCTCGTTCTTGCATCAAACTGATGTGATGAAACGGAATAGTAAAGCGTGTGGTATCAGACAAAAACAAACAAAAAGTTGCCATTTCCAAATAGAAGTTGTTTCTCGATGAATCTGGATGTGTAGAAATTCAATGTCGTCAATCGACTAGTTTTCCAGTGTTTTCTAGGTTTGATATTCGACACCGACACGCGTCCTTTCACTTACACTTCCAGAAGCAGAAAATTAGACTTACGGTGGTCAGTTTGCGCTACAGAAGCTTAGATATGATAATGTAATGATTTTAGCTAGTAAATATGTATCAGAGGATTACATGCCTTACTATCGAAGCTTAAAAAATAACTCACAGAATGACAAAGGCGAAACGGACATGACAGATGATAACAGCGGATCTGAAGATTAAGCTTTTGATTATTGTGTTTAAGATTGTTTGTAAATTTGTTTCTTTAGCAGAGCATTACTTTGTTTTTTTTTTCTAATATAGCAAAAACTAATACAAATAAATTACTTCTTTTGCATTGAATTTGTTGTTTTTCTAACGTTTTTGCTAATTTTTGACAACTTTGGTGCAAGAACAAGGTAAGTTCAAACTAAAAATTGTGTATATTATTCTACAAGCCTGATAAGTATTTTAATTGTTTAAAACGATTTTCTAAACAAATTCTAAGGAAATAAAACGTTTTTCTTAAATTACTCAAAATCATGACCACCGGACTTACTTCGTTCTTGCAGCAACGTCTTCAATTGCAGATGACTAAAAATACATAAGAGCTTGACAGGAGTGGTAAAATTACAAACTGGCTGAGACAAAAACAAAACTTGAGTCACCTGAGATGACCTGATGGAGAGTAAAGTCCGATATTAGGTAGGTAAAGGCCGTTTTTGGCAAAGCCTCATTGTGGGATAGAGAGCGAAGCCTTATCTTAAGTCATGACAGCAGGATAAAACCCGATTTCGGGATGCTGCTGGTGGCTTGGTTAAAGATAAAAATCAAATTTGGGCAACCGCAGATGTCTTGCTGCACTGCGATGCTGGAGTTTGGGCTGTTTCATCAAAAGACGATTAATTTGTGTATAGACTTGAAGAGTTTTGATGGGGTCTACTACTTAAAGAAATATAATTTTAAAACTAAATGCAAATTTCAACAACGTTTTATGGGAAATCTAAATGGCACACCTATCTGAAAAACATTCGTCTCATTTGCATATGGTGTTGTGTGATGGGACACCATCTTGTTGAAACAATATGTTTCTGATATTATATTTAATATTAAAACCTAAAGAATCGCGATGCTCTCGATTAATGATGTAAATCGCAAAAATCAAGCAAGTCAATGATAAAAATAATTAGAAAGAGGTCTTATTTCAAGAGCAACTACCAGAGTACACTCTGTAAGTGAATTATTTCAATTTGTTTCTACTAACCTTTTCTAACAGGTACTGCTGTAAAACTACTCTTTTGATAATGTGGTGCCGGTTTGTCATACACAAACAATTCATTTGAAGAATTCTCAGCATTTCTCATATATCTCCTGTGCACGCCACCCTTGTGAGATCCTCGCGCAAACCATAAACACCCATTTTCCGTTGTGGCGTCATCAAGTGCTATCCAAAATCCCACTAAACTTTCTGGTTCTGTATTCAAAAACGTTGAATCTTGATGTGGGGTGACTGTGAAAATAAATAATTCATTAATTTATCGCTTTTCTGAGTTTGTTAATTAACGTAACAACAAAATGTAAATAAATACAACTGTAATTTCCTGCCCTGTTAACTACAATATTGTTTTTAAGCGTGTTATAGAAGTTACAGTAGTATGAATTTACATAATTATTATTTAAAGTTTGTCAACATTGCCAAGAAAAAAGCTTTTTGGAACACAAACTACACTTTACAGGTGGATAAATAAATAACAACGATTTTGGCGTATATTCAACGGTATAACTCATCACTGGGCACTTATTATTATGGAATTTTTTAATAAACGTATGACACATACCTATTCCTCCAATTCCAGGGTTTTTGAATATGTACATGCTTTGAACTACTACAGGATCTTCATATCCTAATTGAAAACAACTTTCTTTAACTCGTTCGTCAAATGTTACTTTTCGAAAGTCTTCATTAAGCACATGAAGGGCGTGACCTATTTTATTTAAAGATAAGTTTGGATCTACTAATAATTCTCCCTCAGGACCAAGCGCTCCTGTTTCGAAGAAATAACTAACTTTATCTGCACTATCGGCAAAATATTGATTTTTGTTCTGAAAATAAATAAAAAACACGTTACACACAAAACATTTAAAAATTATTTTAAAAAGTTAACTTACTTGGTCAAAGGTGGTTGTGCTAAATACGGCCCTAGATGATTGCTCTGGCATATTCTTTATTAGGTTGTCTGCTTCTTCTTTTAATTTGTTGATTTCTGTTTCTGTTAGGAAGTCTTCAATGACGACAAAGCCATCGTTATAAAACTGCAAACGTAAATATTACAGAGAGATATTCGATTAAAAACACAGCTGTCCAAATATGTAGGTGTATCAAGTGTAAACAGGAAAGGTTTTATAGCATAACTGAAAATAGGTTTGCAATACTAAAAATATAGATCTAAAAAACTGTAAAGTTTCCTGCCTTTTTATCTATTTATTTTGGTATTAATATTTTCGATTTTACAAGAAACTTTATTCATACAACCATAGAGCTAACGTACGAGGAGCGCGAAGCAGATAAATTATATAAGTATCTAGTTTAATTGACATAATACGTAAGGAAGTACTGCATTCGCAAGTTTGATTTTATTATAATAAACAATAACTTATGAATAACTCTGTAAACTGGAATTTCTAATTTAATATTGCAGGAGAATTCTTTTTTCGCTGACTTAATTACACTTGAGTTAAAGCTGATCGCGCAGCTTTATTTCTGCTTGCCCGTTATACGTTTAAGAACACTGTTTGTGGATTTATATTCTTTGATAACTTTGTGATTCCGAAAATGCAATTTTCAATTTTACTAAAGGACTTACTCTCACACTAAAAATAAAAAGAAACAAATTAAAAGAAAAATAAGGGGCAACAACCTAGAAGAAAAAGAATATTCATTTTCGACACTTGTGCTTTTAAACAATCAAAACTTTCTCTTTTTGAAACATAAGCTTGTACCAAAGTTATATTTAGTTCTACTAAAAGAAGCTTATTGTGCGATTATTGTACAGATAAGAAAAGTTTAGAAGCTTCTTATGTCAAATGAGGATTTTATAAAAAAATCGAAGTTCTTGGAGATTGCTACATGGTTTTAACATACAGAGTGCTTTATAAACAGTTACGAGAAATTTAGCAGCATAATCAGGAGCTCAAAATAAAGCAACTTATATTAGAAGAACTAGAGGAGCACTTTCTGTCCCCGAGAATCCGTAGATTCCAAAAACTTAGCACATTCTCTTCTTTTCAGTAGGATAACATCTTCCTACATTGTCACCCATCATAATGGTATCGACCAGAAGAATTCACACAATAGTAGACACCGAAAAGTAAAAGCAACATAGAAAATTTCATTTTATCTTCTCATGTTGTTTTCGGGATAACAAGAAAAAAATTTAAATTAAGCTTTGACATTCCGTATCTGTAAAATGACTAAGCAAGCCACCTTTCGGTCAAACTAATCTAAACATATTCATTTAATAATATAAAAAGTTCCAAGTTTTTGCATTAGTCATCAAACAGATTAAGAGAACAAATGGTTTTAGAAGTCTATCGGACCATCGTTAGCTTTGGACGTCCATCGGATAACCATGTACCAATTACAGCCAAATAACAGATGTCGATTGAATGTTTGAAGTTGTCACAAATGTACGTCCCATGGAAGTCCGTCAGGCAAAAATGAATCCGTCACCAAAATTTAGATATTCAGTGAACGTCCGTGTGGTATATGGAAAAACGATTAGACATCTGCATATCTGCATATTTGATAAATTCCTATTGGAGGTAAGATTATTTTCAAGTAAGCGAAATTTTAGTACAAAGAAAAAATTAAATCTGATGAGATTCCATAGACTATAACCACAGCAGTTAGTGACTATAAAACCAAACAGAAAGGAAATCCATGGATAAAAGATAACAATCTAATAGACTGTTAGAATTAGAATTTAGCTAAATGCGAAGCTATTTCAACCCTCAATAGGAATCTTCAGGCTATAGTTTATCGTAATCACACGAGACTCATTGTTTTATATCTTTCCCAAAAGGTGGTATTCCCTAATAGGTTAATAGTCAGGATCGCAGACATCAAATTTAAGGTCAGTATTTTTTAGGCTTCTGCAGATGCTACCCGGATCTAGATATTTTGCATTCCGCTTAAACCATGAGCAGTGGAAAGATTCGAAAAAGATTAAAAAAGCTAAAATCAATACCTTCACATTCACGTCTTTTTCGATGTCTCAATGAACCGAATGATGTCTAAAACCAAGTTATAGGGACCAAAACCACTGCATTGTCTTTAAAGCAAAAAATAGATAATTAGATGCTCAAGTTTCAAGTAATTCATCTTAACATTGTGCAACAAAAAGAACTTGCAAGGTCGTCGCTTGCTAGACTCGAAGGAACATTTGCTTGGGCATTATTATTGAGAAAAATATTGGGGAAAATCATGTTTAGTGATGACAGACAAATTGTTCTGATGGTAAACAATATCATTAACATGACCTCCCGAAGAAACTAAAATTAGTATCTTCAGTATTTCAAACTGTAAGATTATCTTATTGTTTGTTTGGTAAAAAGAAAAAAAGAGGAAGGTTTGCCAAAAAGTTTCAGCTGCACAGGAAACTTCCGATAGTCAGTGTTCGTTATGATTCATATCCAAAAATAAAGTGAAAAAACAAACTAATAAAGGAAACAACCAAGTTTTAAGACCCTGCTTGCAATGGAGAATAAAACAAGTGAAACTGACATTAAATGCACCACGCACCTGTTTATCACATAAAGGCGCTTTAAGAAATTCTGCCGTAGGCGTCAGATACCCTAGTGTCGATCTTGTTCTAAAGATTCATTTATATGACATGACTCGTAATTTAAAACTAATAATCTGTTGGTTATTTTTCCCCGGTTGCATAAAGCGTTCTTAACTGTGTTATCAAGTTAAGAACGTTATTAACCAATCAGAAGTAGTATAATTGAATGCCAACACGATAACTATATGTTGCACAGTGGCAAACAAAACAACTGAATCTGATATTAAACGCACCATCCTGTACCGGGCATAGGCGCCAAATACTTTAGCGCCGGCCCTGCCTACTTGGTATGAAAAAGTAAGTTTTACGGTTTTACTAAAACTAACCTTGAAAAAATACAAACTTTTTGGCACAAATGGATAAAGGAAAATTTTGTTTATTATTTTTAGATATATGTATTCTTTGATCATTTTGACATCGATCTAGTGTCTATCCAATTAGTAGATAAACAAAACACCTAGAACTAAAGGTGATGAATGTTAAATGTCAAAGTAGGCATTTGTTGTCTTTCAAAACCATTACAAACAAGATGATAGCTTAATTACGTAAGAATGGAGGTTAAAGACTATAGTTTTGATTGTTTATTTAAAATTTATCTTAATTTTCTGCAACGTTGAATTATTCAAATTTAATGGAATTGATTAAATTAAATTGCTAGCAACTGTTTTTGCCTCTTGTTGGTGCTCTTTTGTTTGACTTGCTTTATTTAGGTTTTCGGGCCAACAGTGTTAGTAAGACTTCAAAACAATGTTATTCGACTCTTTTTAAAAAATTTAACAGTCGATTCCTTTTCTAAAATGTAATAAAAACGATGCGTTGGGCAGGAATGTTTTTGCAATATCGATTTTATTTTGGTTTGCAATTTATGAATGATCTCGAGAAATCTGTTTTAAATTTATCATTTCTACGTGCGTCTCCCACGTTGTTATTATTTCACTAATGATGCGTTTTCAACTAAATTTAAAAAAGTGACGTATAGGCAAATTTTAATTGCAATAATTGCAGTACAAGACAACGATTAATTTGAGTGCATCATTAAATTGGTAACACAAATTTTAATCATTTGAAATAAACAGAAAACTTCACTTGTTTTCTTCCTTATTAATTTAATAACTGTTTGTCTTTTGTTTTAATTACTGTAAACTTCTATCAAGAATGTTCTTTTGTTTGATAATTAAAACTAACTAGATATCAATAATAATAAATAAAAATTATACTAACTTTATCTCGAAAATCTCGATGCATTTTCGATTTATTTACTAAAAAAACACAAAAACAATTTGTTTTATACGCACAATAAACTTATTTAAAGAAACCAACTCAGAATTAAATGCATCAAATTAACCAAGAACAAACTAACTGAATCGCACGAGATGCTGTTTTTAAATCATAAAATTTCTAGAGCGAATAAGAGTGCACTTTCTTTATATGAAGACGCAGGCGCTTTTAAGAAATTTTACCACACACCACGCACACACTATTCCGCGTTGAAAATTTCAAAACTGTCTGCTTATGCCATTGAAAAATAGATCACATAAATATAAGGATGAACATCTTTGCTAGACAACTAAACTGTACTTTCGAAATGCGTCAAAATTCCTTATAGATGACTCATTTTTAGGTTTCATGTGGGTAAAAATTATTTTTTTCCATTCTATTCATGCAAAAGTACGAATAATGCACTCTTTAAATAGATTAGTGGGTGAATTATTTTTCGACAAAGAGTTTTGTGGTTTTTAAGGTCTAATTATAGCTAGTCAGCTTGTTTGTAAAGTTCAAGATGTTATTGACTCATTAGTAAACTTGTTGATTACTTAATCTAGTTACTAAGCTCTTCTATCTAAACATTATTTTAAACATCTAAAGACATGTTTGTAATATTTAAATAAACCGTTAGTACACAATTTGAGCAATTTTACGTAAAGAACTTTGAACTTAACGATAGCAATCTTTATCAACATAATGAAATCAGACGATAAAATATGAAACTTTAATTTTAAGTTTTAATATTATTAACTAACAAAAAAAAGGAATTATTTTGAAAGCAGTCTTGCATTCTTTTCAAATCTTCATGTAAATTATCATAATCCATTTATAATGAATTAATAAGCGTATGAGATCTTATCGGGGAAAATTTATAAACACAAATTTGAGACTTCCCGCATTTTACCTTTTATTTATCCAATGTAATACAATTAGGTAGTATCTTTGAAATCTTTACTGATTTTCTATTGCTCACTTTCTAAAAATGTGTCTCGAAACAGTGCATTTCCGGCCATATTTTCCTCTAGTAAACACTCTTTAAATTACTTCTAAGCTCCAATGAAAACGTTACATCCTAAGCCCTCGCATGTTTAAATATCGACATACTAACTTTGTTAAGCGTTACCCCTGCATGCAATATGATTAAAATAAGATTCTTGGGCATGCAATTTTGCTGGAAAATAACGCATCATACGAGAAAGTGTCAAAACAATAAATTTTAACAACTAATTTTGAAATAGGAAAATCTCGAAATAATCGGATTTCCCTCTAAAAGCGATGCATCCTTAAAAAAAGCACTTTATCCCTAAATGAATAAAAATAATTGCCCTTCTTTTCAGTGAGATAACATAATAATTTCTTTAAGAAGGTGCTTTCACACTATGCTACTTCTCTGTCCACGATAGCAGCTCCATCATGAAATTCACACAAAGAGTAAAAGCTATGTGGAAAATTTCATTTTAATATCTCACTTTGTTCCCGAGATAATATTATAGAAAACAAGAAATCTTAACTGAAACTGTGACTCTGTATATCGGAAATGCCTAGATTTATTTAAGAAACTAATACTAATATTAGTTCAAAAATTTGCTGTATTAATACTTCTATTAGTTTTAAAGACACTTTGTGTAACTGAATCCTTGGATCCTATACACTCAGAACGTGCAATAGATGGCGTATCAATTAAAGCTTGCTATTATACACCCATACACCTATTCGGTGGCAATTGTACAACAAGAAAGAAATATAATCTTGAATAAACTCCCATTTATTTCCAAAAACATTACCCCTTTTGAAAAGTCAAAAAAATGTTTGAGTGTTTCTGGAACTAAGAAACGTTGAATTTGCAGTTTGGAATATCCCAGTACGTTGTGTGGAGAACACTGCATGAGCAAGGTTTGCACACATGTGCAATGCGTGCAAGCCCTACAGCCCATGAATGCTCCGGCTCCAGTAGCATTTTGCCAGTGGTTGCTGTAGCAAATTGAAATCTTATGCGTGTTATTGTCGTGCGATGAAGTAACATTTACCTGGGAGGGAATGACGAATTCTCTCAATACACACGTTTGGAGCGAAGAGAATCCACACACGATCTGAGAAAATCATTGCTAGTCTTTTGGGCGAGTCTTTGATTGGACCATATATGTATTACCTATCCGGTTAAATGGCGATTACTACGGCAACCTTTTAGAGAACGAGGATCTTCCAATTGGTCTTTTCGACCGCGTATGGTTTTTGCACGATGGTATACAACTCCACATTGCACGTCCTGTCATCAAGGTATTGAATAAATACTTTGGAGAAAGATGGATGGGAATTTTTCAAACACTTGCTTTAAAGGCCAGTTGTCATTACTAAAAGTAAGTTTTATTACTCAAACTGATTCTTGCAATTAGTATTACAGAAATTGGCGTTTTCTCGTGAATTCTGTTAATTCTCTTTAATTGTTTTCATTAGAATAAATTAATTAATGTTGCCATTCTTACAAAAAAAAAAACAGAAAACTGTTGTTGTTTCATAGTGGTTCGTGTTCGTGTTCTTGTTCTTATGCAAGATTTTGCTATTTTTTCAATAAATTAATTACATTCCTCAGTTTTTACATTTGTTTAGGCGACAAAAACATTACCAATGTTACAATGTTTCGCGATTGTTTTTGAAAATCATTTTAACCAAACGATTTTAATTTACTTTCGCGGTAACTGTAATCTGCAGAATTCCAATTCCGGTATTCAGATGTCTTTAATGCCATGAGGTGAAATTAGGTCATCATTGTGACAGGTCAGTTACTTGTATACATCAGCCTCAAAACGTGGAAATGCATCCCTTTTTCAAAAAAGGGCTCTGTTTGAATTAAAAATGAACATCTGTAGGTATCGGCAATCATCCATTAAATTCTTTCTAACTATTTATTAATTTATTTAGTTTTTTTAACTTGATTGGTCATTAATAATATTTAATTAATAATAATTAATTTAATAAAATTAATATAGCAACACGTCTTTTTAAAATGTATGTAAAAATGTGTCCAAATAAAAAAAGCTTTAAAATGTAAAATAAATTATAAATAATTAATAAGTAAACATAATATTTTAACAAAAAAATGATATAAACATGTTGAAAATGATAATATATGTATCGAAACGTCCATGGAAGTATGATATAATGAAAGAGTTTAAACATTTACTATAATGTTTTATTAATGACCAATCAAGCTAAAAAAACTAAATAAATTAATAAATATAAAAATAAGGTCAAGATATAACAAAACCAATTCTTTCTAACTATTTCAATTTCACCCTGTATAACGTACGTTCAAGTTATCGTTGGAAACTTCAAGGTTTGCTAAATTCTCATTATGTTATGCAGTCTATTATAACACACATTCTTGCCATCCTGGTTGCCTATGAGACTATGCCACTTTTGCATAGATATTGCACTTGAGAGTTGCTAAGAAATTTCTGGAACTATTTCTTTATCTGTGTAGGGTTCCTAAGCATATACCAACTTTAACGAAGGTATCTTCGCCTATTATATTATTAGGTTAGATTTCGTTTCTGACTTTCCATGGCGAACCAAGAAACGTTTTATTCGACCCCACCCATCTCCGGCCTTTTGAACAAGCCTGTTGGCACGTATATTTCGCCAGTCATCTTATTTAGCTTAGGTTACAAATTCTCGATTTTATCGTAATACAACTTATTTACCCAATGTTAGGAAGAGTATAGAAACCAAAATTCATGTGAAAGCAGAAAAATGAAAATCAGATGTGAAGAAAATAAAGATCATAAAAGGGTAATTTGTGGATCTTAGAAAACCCGCTGAAACAACAAGCAGAAATTTATTATTTACTGACAGGCCAGCTACAAAAGTTTGGATTTGGAGCAATAGTTTTCAATAGTTCAGTACATATGCACCTTTGTAAACAACAAACAGAAAATTATTATTTACTGACAGACAAGCTACAAAAGTTTGGATTTGGAGCAATAGTTCTCAATAGTTCAGTACATATACACCTTTAATAGTAAGTGTTGGAATATGGTAATAATATATAGTATTATTATACACATCACTAGTACACATATGGTGTGTCTCAAGGAACTGCTTTGGGATCCAGATTATGTATTATTTACCCATATAACACACAGACATCCTATGGACGTCCATTGAATGTCCAAATTTCGACGGACGGTTGTCCAGTGGACGTCCAATTTTTGACTGGCGGACGTCTAATGGATGTCCGGTGGACGTACATTTGTCACAACTTTGGATATTCTACGGACGTCCGTTACTGGACGTAATTTGTACATTTTTTGTAAGTAATCTGAACATAATTCGGACAATTTTTGGACATAATTCGGTCGATTCTTGGACATGGTTTGGACGATTTTTGGGCATAATTCGGACGATGTTTGGACATAATTTGCAGCTTTCTGATCAAGAATAATTTAAAATATCTATAATTTCGCATTCATATCATTATAGGTATATATACTATAATTATTATTATAAACAGGGCCCGGACCAGATTGAATGATAAACTTTTTTTAAACTTCGAAGGTATTTAAATCGTTGGTGTACAGTTTTTATCATTTTTAAAGATATTTTTCATTAACTGAATCAGTTAGTATCAGGTTTCTGTATAATGTCCAGCTTTTTAATTTTTGGAAGACTAAATAAGCTTTTATTAAATCGTTAAAAATAAACTTATGTTTGAAGATGTTTTCCTAGAAATAATATTTCTTAAAAACACGTGCAAACTTTAGCAATAAAAATTAAATAAATACGGTGAATTTGTCCGGGCCCTGATTATAAAGTATCTATTGCAGTAAAAAAAATACGTACCTCTCTCTGTTCAACAAACACGAAAAACTTATACAAAAAACTAAATTAACAAAGCACAAGTATAGCACGCTAGAAATAAAGCCAAATCTCGATGCTGCATGCGGCTGCATGAATAGAACAGTTATACTGATGGTATTGATAAGAACCGTTACTGTGACTGATCACTAGGTGATTCATAATTTCAACCAATGAAAAATGGCTCACCATAGAGCAGGGATATTGTTTTATATGACTACGCATGTTAAACTTTTAAAATCATTCGCGTACAATTGTGATGTGAAAAGAAAGTTTAAAAAACAAATTTGTAATATTAGTATGGAAAATCACTTAGAATATCTAATTTTTATATATAATCCAATATTTATATGAATTTATTTGTAATATAACTTATTTTATTATTGACTTTTTATCCATTATTAAGACTTGGGAAAGTTGTACGTAACTCTGTGTTATTTTACTACACTTTATTATTGAAAACTGAAATTACCATCGTTGACATCTGAAAGTTTGAAATATTTGGACGAATTTTGAACTAAAATTGTACGTCCACTGGACATCCAATTTTAGTCCAGAATTCGTCCAAATATTAAAAAACAAGTTAGAAGTTTATATAAATATTTGGAAGATTTTCTGACTGCAATTAACATTCGTTATTTCGTACATCATCCACATTGGAATGATTATGTGATGTACATTTTTAGTCAACAATTTGTTCAGATATTTAAAAATAATCATTTTTTAAATTAAAATATTAGACGAAACTTAGACTTCCAAACACGGGCGTCTAATGTACATTTTACTTCCGATAATTTTTGGACGAAGTATGGGCCAAAAGTGGATGTCCAATGAATGTGTTCACTAACGGTCGCCCAATGAACGTCCAAACACGGACATTCTATGGATGTCCGAATTAAGTCTATGGATGGCCGGACGACTTTTGGATGACAAATGGATGTTCAGTGGACGTCAACTAATGGGTTGTCCAGTGGACGTTCAAACACGGACGTCTTATGGATGTCCAATTTACGTCCATGGACGTCAGGACGAAATTTGGATGACAAATGGACGTCCAATGGATGTAACTTTCAACTGTTTGCCACTGATACAATAACCCATGTAATTATCAAAGATATCAACATATTAAACAATAAAATTAAAATTGTAAGTATATGTACATAATCAATGGCGAGCACTATCTACATAAATGAAAATCATTTCCTAGCCAACTCACTTGATGCTCATTTGAAAATGTCTTTTCAAGCAGCCCTACTAAAGACAAGAAGATTTGTAAAGCAATAACACCATATTTTGGTTTTCTTGTTCAGGTAAGCTTCTACCATTATTATTGATGATAAAACAAGCAGGCCAATTGAAAAATATGCCGAGAAGGCGCCTAGAACACAAGAATAAAGTAAGGTTACAAACTCAAAAAACAATATAGCAAAATAGACTAAGATGTTTCAGTGATCTCTACAGTTTACAAAAAAATAAATTGTAGTTGATAGGAATTAAATAGAAGAGATAAGCCAAGAGACATCTGTGGCAACTAGTTAAGGAAAAGGAAGATTGACAATACATAGAATGTTGATAAGAAACTGAAAGCAATTAAAATTGAGAATCCATGCTATGGCCCTTGTTTTGAAAATTTTATGCAACCTTCCTGGAAATAAAATTTCAGCACTCACACAATAAATACGAACATGGAAATCGAACTTCTTGAAAAAGCTCACCCATAACTTTTAAAATTAGCCAAGAAATAATCACATGTAAGGTTGGATGAAGCAATTTTTGTGAGGTGGTGATAAGTAATGGAAATAGCCAGAGATAGAGAAAGATTTTATTGCACCATCTGCATCTGATAGATGATGCACAAAGTTGTGAAAGTTTGCAATGTAAAGGTTTTTGATTATCTTTTACCATCAGTTGGAGTTACAATACAAAAACAAATAAGCAGATTTTATGTGTACTATGACTTAATTTTGGAAGCTTTCTTTGCAAGAAGCATTTAATACTATCAAACGCAGTGTAATGTTCAATTTTTCTTTGTAATAACCTTAAACTTTACTGTGCATACTTATTTAGAAATGCAATCCACAAAGAGTATAATAGTGTAACAAGCAGATATGATTAGAACAAACAGCTAAGAAATACTGTTATTCATTTATTTACTAGATTTTTTTAATTTTAAACGAAACAGTTTGTATAGCTTAATAAATTATTACTTCTCATCGAATGATTATTTTAGCTTTATTCTGGTGTAAATTCCCCAATTTTGATGATAAACTATAAATTAATTAAAAGCACTTTCTACAGTATTTTATTAAATGTCAGATATACATTTGCTCACAATGTAGGCATCTTCAGTGGCTTACAAGTTACAAGTACCTACAGTATTATAGGACTTTCAAGAAAGCAATAATTAACTTAAAATTCTGTTATTTATGTTGGCATCTCTGTGAGTGGCCATTGAAAGAGTTTCGTATGTCAGAATTAATTTGACAAAATAGCATCATATAAATATTTATTGGGTAACAATTTAATAAGTTTTAAAGTGTAAAATGTATACCTACAAAGAAATAGCTGTCGACATTTATTTAATGTTAGAATTTCAATAAGGAAGTTTTGCATATAATGTACTGCGTTTTTTATAATTCTATAAAATAACGTATTCTGTAATAAACAATAAAAATAAAGCTATTAAAGAAATAATAACAATAACATATAATTTCTAACAATTTCTGCTAATAATAATTAATATATCTATTTTCACAGTAATACTTATTAGGCAATATTTCAATATAGCACTTCTTTACCATTGATAAAATCTACAGAATGTATTGTCCGGTATATTAATCTAATCTCAAATTTCACCTTTACTTCATGAGATTCATAACATGTGTTAAGAGATCAATTTATATACAAATACAATGTATAACATTATTATAAACATTTACATGTGTCGTTATAACAATAAAAACTATATTAATATCGATGTATAATTTTAGTGAGTACTAAAGAATACTGCTTCATAATTAATATCTTTCATTTTTTAATTTACTTTGATATATCATTAATGTCCTAGCAAGTAGATTCGATCTTCTCTTCGTTGTAGTAGGTACTGTACACCTGCATGCAAAAGGCAAGCTACCAATGCAGAAATACCAAATATCCTAAATGCCATAGATGCACCAAATTCTTGGAAAAATAGACCTCCAAGAAAACTTCCTACAGATACACCAATTCCTTCAAAGACAGCTCCAACTAAACCCTGTAAAAAACAATTTTACGCTTTTATATTCATTTGAATATAGACTATATAGCAATTGATTCTTACTAAATAAAGCTGTTGAATTTGTAGTACTTTTAAAAACTGATAAAATACTAACTGAACTGCATAAAAAGTATTAACAATGTAAATCTTGTTCAATGTTAAAATAATATTAACTTTAGATATTCCTTCAGTACTTCATTCCATTATCCAAATATGTAATTAATTAGGTTGTTTCCTCTTCTAAAGGCCGCAATAGACGATAATAAATTTCATGAAAATTACATTAATTTTTGAACAAAATGCAATTTGATTGTGCATAGTGACTCTTCAATTTTTACATGAAAAAATTCATGAATAGAACAAGTTCTATTTCTCAAAGTCATTCATTTCTAGTGATTTCTGGTGATTTCAATACTAGCGATTGGATATAATATAAAATATAATAAAATAATAGATTGGAATATAAAAATCCACTAAAATAAACAACGATAGCCATCATTATTTCTGGATTTCACGTCGAGCTTTCTTAAAAGATTTAAGCGTGTATTACTACAATTTCTGCATGAATTTCTTGAAACATTTCTACACCAATTTTACATGAAGTTTTACATGTAATTCTTTGATTGTCTATTGTCGGCTTAAATTATACTTTTAAATATAAATACCTGTGTAGTTGCTTCAGTGCCTGGAGGTGCAACAATACTAGCATATGAAGCCATTGTAGCATAAAACAATCCAAAAGTCAACCCATTGCAAAATTCTATGGGTAAAGTGTACCAAGGATTGGTTATTACTGAATAAAATATAAATCGTACTCCAATTACTAATAAAACTAAACTCATCACATTAACATGACCAACTTTTTTTAAAATCCAACTTGACAAGAAGAAGAATGGTAACTCGCCACCTAAACATTGAATACCCAAAACTAGACCTTCAATTGTTTTTATCCACGATTGCATTTCACATCCATGATTAGCTGCCAATTCTTCTAACAACCAAAATAAAAAGTTCCACATCAACGCAGTGCATAAACCAATACTAAAGCACCAAAGAACAAAAATGAATACTTTAATATTTGCTAAAAGACGACAGACATCTCTTAAGATACTTGCAGACATACGCTGCTGTGTATACTGAAATTACAAATACGTAATACTAAATCAAGCTCTTATAACTCTTAAAACAATTCAATAATTACCTGAATTTGATATGATACAATCACACATAACAATAAAGTTCCCACTGCTATTGAAAAAACCGGAACATAGTTTTTCTTTTCCCCTTCACTAAAATGATCAACTAAAATTCCAGAGATAAGTGAAAATAAGCCCCATCCTAAAGCACCATACATTCGTTGATGACCATATTTATGGGGCTTGTCCCCTAGAAAATAAATTAAAAATTAAGTATACTTAGATCATCTTTATTAACTAAAAGTAAAGTTTACCTAACAACTGAAAACAGATTGTGTCACTAATACTAATAGTCACAGCCTGTGCATCCCATGCAATAAGATAAATTATCAATAATAACCAGAATTGATATTTTAAATGAACATTCTCTTCATCAAACTTAGTTGAATGAGCAACCAAATCACTAATTATATAAGAATCACATTTTATATCACAAAGTGCTGTAATTTGATGTTCAGGTAGGCAATTGGGATAAGTAGAGTTTCCATTCTCAAACGTTATTTTATTCACTTTAAAATAAACACAGTCTCCTATAGGAACAGCATGTTTCATTGGTACATGAGCTTTAAATGATAGACTCTCTGCATGAGAAACGCAATAATCCTTTCCTCCCCAATCTTTACAAACTGTATCCCAATTTTTTGCTGTTAATGGACAATTCATCTAAATAGGACAAAAATAAACCTTAAATAACAATAAATGGTACCAATTATAATTACCTCACATGTAACTTCAGAATCAATCACTTCATCCCTGATATGTTCAAAAGTGCATTTATCACTATTAGGGCATGTTTTTAAAGCAGCTTCAGAACTGTTACAAGAAAAATGAATGTTAGAACTACCAGCTTTAGGAACTTCAGGTAAAAACATCATACTAAAAAATGCAGCAGCTGCAATAACTTGACCAATTAAAAAGATTAATTTCTGACATCTGTATCTGTCCGCAACAGCTCCCATTAATGGTTTAGCTAGCATTCCCGAAAATGGTAATACTGTGTAAACAATTCCAACAGTAAAACTTGAGAATCCTAATTGTTTAGCATATACTGACATGAAGGCCACTACTGGGGCAGTACCTAATCATAAAAAGAATCATTTGAAAAATTCACAATCGTATAATATTAAAGTAATATTACCTGCATTCCATAAAAAATAATGCCCTTTCATGGGCAAAAGATTGAGATTTATTCTTTTTAAGTAAGACATTTTCATTTATTGTTTATTGATCCTTCTTGAATTCTATAAATTTGATTGTACATTCAAACTTAGTACATTTAAACATTAAAGAATTACTGTAAAAGGCTTTAATTAATAACTGTTTGTTAGATATCCACATTGTTTCTACAATGAAGTACTATATGAAAATTTTATCCTCCTCAGCAAAAGGACCCTTAACTTGAAAAATTAATAAAACTGAGTTTAGAATCCCATTTGATTCTTTGCACTGAGATCTATTTGTATTAATGATGGGCATAATCGAATGATTTTACTAATCAAGAGATTATGGTAACTGAGAGATTTAAACAATCAGATGATTCATTCAAAATATTGATTCAAATGCTATAGAATAATTCTTTAAATCTTTCATCTGATTGCTTAAATCTCTCAGTTAATCTTGATTAGTAAAATGATTTGATTATGCCCATCACTAATTTGTATGCCAAACAAGAAAGCCCTAACTTTGAAAATAAGTAATACTGACTAATTTTTAAAATGCCCTATATATTATATAAATGTAAAGAAAGCAAAACGCGTTTCACTCAATATCTCAAAAATACGATTTTCAGAGTTAGGGCCTTTTTTCTTAGTAGACAGTACCTACTCTTACTAAGGAATCCGTTAATTAAATAGATCCGATAAAAATAAACGGATCGTTTATTTTTGTTTGCTCTTCTGAACAATATATAATCTCATAATAATCTAATTGTTCAGAATAACGGACAAAATTAAACGGTCCGTTTATTTTTTACGGATACGTTTTAATAAATACATATATATGTACTTCTTCCTTTATGGAATATGACCCTTTAAAGCCAAATAAATAATTTTTTATGATTATCATGATTAATCGTAAATTTTGTCTTATTCTCTAACCTCTATTAGCGTAATACTGCTTATACATTACAAGATCTAATTTAATAGATTAATTAGCTAATAGTACTAAACTATAAAATTAGCAGCGGTTAGACGGTAAGGTTCATAATTAGATCCTTATTTTCTGATCTGTTCACACGTATTTTAGTTCTAGTTCTTGCAGTATACATATATGCGGCATTAACGCTAATGTAGGTTTGAGAACTCGGAGAACACAGAATAAGGGCCTATAAAGGGTTTTCCAATAAGAGGTGTTATTTTGAATAGCCCGCTATTTCGGTAGATGTCACTTTTGAAGCTATCATTTTTTGACATTTGACAAGTAGAAACTACGCCATTAATAAATATGGAACGATACACGCTTCAACAACGCATTGAAATTATTAAAATTCACTATAAAAATGGTGAAAATTTGGCAGAGACGGTTCGTAAAACTCGAACATTTTTGGGTCACCGTGAAGCACCTTGTCGGACCGCAATACAGAAATTGGTGAAAAAATTCGAGCTCTTGGGACAAGTTAGTGATGTGAAGAATAAAACCCGTGCACGTCGCTCAAGAACAGCCGAGAATATTGCTGTTGCAGCCGAAAGTGTTAAAGAAAACCCAGGTTTGTCCATTCCTCGTCGTTCTTTGGGATTAGCCATTCCACAAAAGTCATTACACCGTATTTTGCATAAAGATTTGGGTCTTAAGGCTTATAAAGTCCAGTTAACACAAGAACTCAAGCCGGCCGATCATCAACAACGTCGTGTCTTTGCTGATTGGGTCGTTGAAATGCATGAAAATGATCCAGAATTCCATCGAAAAATCATCTTGAGTGATGAGGCCCATTTCCACCTCGGTGGCTTCGTCAACAAGCAAAATTGTCGGATCTGGGGCTCAGAAAATCCAAGAGTTATTGTTGAAAAGTCTCTCTATCCTCAACGTGTGACTGTTTGGTGCGGTTTATGGTCCGGCGGAGTCATTGAACCTTACTTTTTCGAAAATGAGGCTGGAGCAACAGTCCTGTGACTGGATTGCGCTATCGAGAGATGATTAACGATTTTTTATGGCCGGAATTGGATGGTATTGATCTGGACAACGTTTACTTTCAACAAGACGGCGCTACGTGCCACACAAGCAACGAAACCATTGATCTTTTACGGAAAAAGTTTCCGGACCGTGTTATCTCTCGAAGAGGTGATCACAATTGGCCACCGAGATCTTGTGATTTAACACCTTGCGACTTCTTTCTTTCGGGCCACGTGAAAGAGAAGGTCTACGCCAACAGCCCAGCGTCCATTCAAGACCTCAAAGATGGAATTCGTGAGGCTATCGAGGACATAGGGCAGCCACTTTGCGATTTGGTTATGGAAAATTTCATGAAAAGGATATTGTCCTGTAAGCGTGGTCGTGGTGGTCATTTGCCTGATGTTATTTTCCACTATTAACGGCATACCTTCCTCTTTATAATGAAATAAACATCCGATCATTTATATTAAAAAATGGCACTTTTCTTTGAATATCAAAATAACACCTCTTATTGGAAAACCCTTTATTATTAAAGGATCAAAGTCTAATCGCCATACATGCATACACGCATTTATGCAATGGTTAAAATAATGTGAGGTTATAGTAAGATTAGAGTAGAGTCCTAAATTTTGATTAAAAAATTAATCGATCGTAACATCAACAAAAGGTTCATAAGCAGTAAGCACGTAAGCATAAGTAGGCTATGTCAATGCTGTCACTGTCACTGTCAATACATATGAAGTTCATAGTCTAATAACAGACATAATAATAAATTGGGGAAGGTGTTTGATAAAGGTTGAAAGTTTTTACAGTGGTACTATTATCTTAAACAAAGACGTTAGTCATCACCTGCCAGTCAGGTAGCGGTGCGTTAAGGATTTATGAAGTTCGCAAATTGCAAAATTGGCCCCTTTTTCGGGTTTTTGCTTATAACTCGGAAACGGTGCGTGGTACGTAAACAGCATTCCTTACAAAATAAAAGATAATTAGATTCCCTACAAGTGTTTTTTTTTTTTTTCATTTTCTTCCTGTGTGTTATAGTTCCCGAGATATTCGCCAACTGTATTATGTCTATCTCATTTTTACCAATTAGAAAACGTATCTTAGATCCTTTATTAATTAAGTAATTAAGCATTACTACACTTTATTAATATCGCCCATAGTCTCATTTCCGTCACGGAATCGAAAAGAACCGATTTCTACTGTAAATTATGAAGGTTTAGGTTTCGGTTCTAAATTTGACAGTGTCTAGAATAAACTAAATTGAATCGTTTCCAGTGCCGATTTCGATTTTTTCTAGGTTTCGGCACTAATCCTTGAGTAATACCAAACGTTTAACGTTAGAAGCAGACTCTATTCAAGCCATATACAGAGTGTTTCCGATTATTTAAAATGGTAATAACTTATTATGTCAGATGTCAAACAATGACGTTTATTAAAATAATTATTGATGTTTTCTGAAATGTCTTTTTACATTATTCTTAAGATCTAAGCAAATTTCGATCCTCAGAATTTTCTTTACGTTAAATTCTTAATTCAAATCTGTTGTCTCATTTGATTGTAATAATTAACCAATCAAATGATCGTATTTCACAAATGTAACCAATCAGATCAGTAGATTGCAAAATATGAAACTGAGCCGTTGTTAACGGAAAGATGCTTAAGCATTTTTTGGCAAAGCACGTGGTTCATCAGATTTTCAAACACGGTTCAAGCTATGAGACTATGACCAATGGCAGGAAAATAAAGTTTTTCATCAACACATCGTGTCCAACTGAAACCTGGTTTCAAAAAGCAGAATTAATCAAATGATCAAGTTAGCCCTGGGATTAACCAATCAGGTGTAGTAAAATTCAAATGTAAATTTAAAATTATCCAATCAGATTGACTAAGCCTGGATTAACTCGATCATTTAAGTTTTTGCACAATCGTGGTTTTTCTTGATCTTACCAATACTGTTGGTACATCATGTAATTTGATTGTAAAACGCTGATTTTGATCTCAGAAATTGATTAAAACTCGACTTTGTCTCATTTTTCCAACTTTTCCTCGATATTTTTATATTGCACTTACCAACCTTATAACATATACAATTCTGCTTTTTGCAACCGGGTATTGCACTCTTTTTGTTACTGCGCAATATATTTCGTAATATAATCAACAATTCCAGCAGATCTCTTGTGATATTACTACAGAACGTAATTTCCAATTTTCTGTAGATATTGTCAAAATCGACAATCGAATCTGCATGACCAAATAGAATTGTTACTGACTACTGGGGAACCTGCATGAATCTCAGATTTATCTTAATTTACCTTAATTTCATTAGCCCTTTAAACCGTGACGCAGTTGGCCTTTCTTATGTGATTGGTGTATTGCTCGAACAGACGGCGACGTTACACGAAACATGGGTAAATATTGTCGTCATAGGAAAAGGAAAGTTGTTATTCAGATTATTAACCAATCGAGTTTGTCTGTGAATAAGCGCCATCTGTTGGTAAATATTGTATTAAACAGGCCGGTGACGTCATGAATTTTAAAGCGCGAAATGAATATTATTTATTTATTTTTTTATGGAAAATATAGCCATTTTTTGCGCAAACAAACTTTTATTTCTTATATAATTTCTTATTCCCGATCGATTTTTAAAATAAAAAAATTACATACAAGTTCCCCATTATGAACACCGCCGCGGTCATTACAGCGCACTCCTCTCAACTATCATCCAATCAATGGTTCGTCGAATCACGTTTAAGGTTAAAATGAAGTTATAAAATTTCTTACCAAAACAATGTTGTTTAAACTAAATCAAGTAGATTTATTGGCCAATAAATGCTTTCGTCCAGGAGCAGTCAGCAACTAGCCTACTGGTATCATAAACTTCCTAGATGATCGGCAGCAAATGTTAATTCTCGTAAACGCAAAGGCAGCACTTTTAAAAGCGCTTTCTTTGCTGATGCCAGCGCGTAATCATGTGCACAAGCAAAATCATGGATGATTAGCACTTGTATTTATTATAACAAAAACTGCTAGAGAAACTACTAACAAGTTTAAATATACCTAAAAGATGCTTAAAACATTTATAATGAACTAATATTAGTAAGTAATTTAAATGCGATACGTTTTCGTTTTTCGCTTTTGGATAATACGCGTTTATACGAAAACCCACTTTAATTGCAATTTCGAATTCGAACAACTAATTAAAATTAAAGACAGGTTGAAAATTCCCCAGAATAATTACCAATTCTGCTAAAATGCCAACTTGCAGTCAAAACAAACCGAACTTTTATTTACAAAAGAATTCAAAAACACGACGCAGTACGATCTCTGTAACTGTGTCAACAACTCTCACTACTGTTAAAAAAAAGCGCACAGAAATTCCGCTCATGGACGATTAAAGAGTAGAAGTTATTGAGTAACACGGATAAACCAGGATAAACCGTCACACGGGAAATCCACACGCGGATGGATCGAGGTTATACTGATTAAGTAAACTAAGGAAGAAATTTAATAATGAATACTTAGGTATATTCATTGTGGCATTTAAAAACCTATTTGATGAAAACTTTGTAACGTGTAGTTTATTATATACCGTTATATTACTTATACAGGGTGTTTTGAAGATGAGTGCAAATATCTGGCAGGCACGTTCCTCGACAAAAATTATGCCTTTTTTACCATATAAGTCTTCTTCCTAAAGTGCACCGTTTTCGAAATAGTACAGAATATTTAAATTTGATTTAAGATTTTGTTTTTTCAATATTTCAAGAACAAGATAGGACATCGAAATGAAATTTTCTACACGCTTATTACTCCAGGGTATCTACTATTTTACATAATTCTGTGTTTGATATTCCCTTCAGAGGAGGAGAATTGACAGGAGGGGCTAACCCACTGCCCTAAAGAAAATTATCATGCAACTGCAAAATTTAAAAAATTGTCTATTGACAAAAAGTCCTTCTCGTAGTTTTTTCACAGAATGCGTCATTATCTAATAAAATTGGATTTTTCAAAACCCCTGAAACTCAACGACTTATGGTAATAAGGTTATACGTTATCTCAAAAACCGGATAAATCTTTAACTGTAGGGAAGACCGTAAGGAGTTCTTAATCAAATTTCTTCCTTAAAGTTTACTGAATTATTAACCCCATCACCGAAACATGTAATGGTCAAACTATTTATTTCACATTAAACTATGAGGAAAATTTAGTGTTTCATTTTGATTGTTATTTTCTACACTCTCTTCATTCTGAGTACACAAAAAAAATGGATTGACTATACTAACATTAAATTTGATTTATTTTGAATAACCAGTCCCTATGTTCTTACAGCAACCTAAAACATCCTGTATAAATTGTATAAACTAAAAGACATGAATTTACTTTTTCATGCCCAATCCTTATGAACGTCTTTCTTAAACGTACAGTATAGTAATAATAATACACCTTCATCAACAAAAGTCAAAACCATCCACTAAAAAGAGACTTTCTCCTAACTCATCCCTTTGAAGCGGAAAGGTGTGAATAGTCATTTTCTCTGTTTTATCAGAATATTCTAACTGATTCACATAATCAATGTGGGATCCAAATAGTCCAAACAAAAAATGCTGGAAACATGAAATTTGGCAGATGTATTCTTGAAATAGAGACGTCACGAAAAGAATCTTTTCTGAGCCATTCTTAGCAAGGTAAAAATGAACTAAACAATTAATTTCTTATGATCAATCTCAAGACTAAATTAAAGAAGCTGGAAGTATTCGTCGATCATCAAAAGCAACCACTAAAGAGAAATTTTTTTTTAACTTGACCAAAGAAGGTGAAAAAGAGCAAAAATTGATTTCTTCACAATCAATGTAGAGCGTAAATGGAAAGAGTTGAAAATCTCAATTCTACAGGAATATTTCTCAAATGTCAAAACCAATCACCATTAATTTTTCTAACTCATCCTTAGATGCATTTTTTTTATTAATTATCTCAATCTTGTAATATTGACTTTGCCCCTAAATAACATATTTTTCAAGTTCTGATATGACGTGACATTCTGATGTCTTTTAAAACGTTACTGTAACGTAACTAATGATCAATGTCACTCTACTTGTTGGGTAGATTTTGTTCAAATCACAAGAGATGTCACTCTCTCTGATCAGAGCAATCAAATAAAATATTCTGACCCCTGTGGAATTATTGTATATTGACTTAAAAAGGTATAGTTCAGAAAAATTAAATTTGCAAGAACCATAAACTGAACATGTAAAGGATAATCTTAATGCAAATGTCTGAAGATTAAATATACAAAATTTAATTTTGTTCTGCAATAGTTATGCAAGCATCCATATTATGTAAATTACTTCATTTGCTGTAACGGATAAGGTGAACCAAGCAAATACTTTAATTTGAAGAGATACAATTAGAACAAACTTAGCTAAGAAATACTATTAATTATCTGTTTATTTATTAGACTTTTTAATTTGAAATGAAACAGCCCATATGATTTTAGATTTATTCCGGTCTAAATCTACCAATTTTAATTTTTTTTTATGTGTAACTACATTCACCCCAGTATAATTAATGTTTTAACAGTTTTAGTGTTTAAAAGTAGCTAAATGATTTTGTATTATATGGGGTTGTCAAAAAATGCAAATTGCAATCTTTCTCTATTTCCTTTTTGCAGCAGAACACCGTGTATCTGTTACTATAACTTGGACCTGCAATTTTCCGCCTTTTTCCACTATAAAGCGTGAAAGATTCACAATAAAACATAAACTAAGTAATAAATGGATTTTCAGCTTAGCATTGATAAAAAGCCAGATTCTTTATATTTTCTATAAAAGGAATAGTTAATATTATCAAAAGAAATGTATGCAATTTCTTCAGTGGGAAAAGACCAAAAACCATACAGTCTCATATTAAAGAAATTAATTACTGATTAGAGAATGCTTTGTAGAGGTTTCTACTACATTCTTTAAATATGCATTTAAGATATTGGAGGCAGTTAAAGCGTTACATAGTATGTGAAAGGAATAAGATAACTGTGTGTCATTCTTGTGCGAAATTGAAAATTTGCTTGAGTATTGAACTTTGAGGAACTCCTATCCAGCTTGCGTTCTGTTGCCCAGTTTTCTATTAATCAAGAATAGGAGACAGAAGAATTTTGTGGTGAGTATTATCGTTGATTGATATCAATCAACGGTATTATCAAAAGCTTTATTGCAATCTACAAGCACAAGAATGGTACATAATTCATAGTCTAATTAAACATTACAGTAACTCAGACAGAATGTTGTAATTCATTTATAGTAACTTAGGATACTGTTAATAGCAAATTTATGAGATCTGGATGTTTGTAAGAGAAGTTCTGAAACTTTTGGTAGCAAGTAAATTTTGATGTTATTGAGTTTGAGTACTTTGAAGACAAATGCTAGAAAAATCATTAAATTATCACAAAATTGCAGCAAGTCATTATCAGGCAAATGAAAGGTAGGAAATGAGTTGACAAAATAGTCAACGAGAGCCTAGTGGTAAGTATATGGTGTGTCCACATTTTGATGCTCACTATTGAGATCTCGGAAATTGTAAGAGATACGAAGTCGGTTAAACTAGAAGAAATTTAGCTATTTTGGAGATCAATTTACTTATGCTTTTGTTTTTTCAAAAAAGTTGATGGCTTACTAGATATTTGCTAAAAACGAAATTATCTTATTTTTTTTTTAAGTGAAATATCTCAGGAACAAGCAGATAGAAAAGAACAGCAAAGAGGGTGCTTTAGAGAATTTACTCCAAAACACAAAAAAGTTATTTTCGCAATTATCTTTTGTTTACTTTGGCGGTGGAACGTAAATCCAAATTTTTTTCTAATGGAACGTCTACTTGATTTCCATATTACTGAACAGCACGCCTTAAATGCTTTT
>VTPC01091233.1:102338-219426 GCA_011009095.1 Ignelater luminosus | reverse complement strand
GTTAGTCGTTCTAATGCCCAGAATAGCATCATCATTTATATCATCGTTTTTATCATCACTTGTATGCACATATTACACTTTAAATGTATGGTCGATATTAATCCATTTCTATCTTCTTTGACTACAAACATATTTCGTAGAGAACAACCAAAATTGTCATTATGACTACCCAGTTCTATCATCGATTGAATAAAGAAATTAATATTTATTATTCTACGACCTTCCAAGTTGATAGCTGAGGTATTTTCCTAAAATAAACCAACATGCAGCTTATTTTTGCAGATAGTTATTAACTTAAAATACGTGTTTGATGTGCTATTAAAGGTCGGTAGGGGGATTTTTCAATTACTTGGTTGTGGAAGAAATTACTCTTACCTCACATGGCTGCTCAAAACTGTTAGAAGTATTCTGATCGGTATAGTCAGTAGCATCAACGTCATCTGCTGACTGTGATGTAGAAGGAGTGCTCTAAAAAGCGACAAATAACAAATATTCTTTGATCTGACAACTTACAAGCAACAGTACCTTATAATACAGAAAACAACTTGATACTGGTTACTAAAGGTAGTATTACAGAAGCTAAAGATTCAGCCCTTACCTCATATGACTGCTCAGAGCTTGTTAGAGAATAAGAACAAAAAATGTTATTCTATTTGTATTGTGCATGTATGTTTTGTTTGTTTTAGTTAATGTGCATGCATGATATAATCAAGTAGTGAAATGTCAATTAATGTTATGTTATGTTTTTTATACAAATTGTGTATGTGCGTAATTAAATTAATAAAACCGATATTAAAATTATAACAGGTTATAGGGCCCAGGACTCTGATACTCGTGATTTGTGAATTTGTAGTGTGTTTGTGTGCACCGTAATAAATAAATAAATAAAAATGCAACAAAAGTCACCTACATCGCGAACATTACTCACGCCGATTTCGTCAAGTTTACCCGCGATTGACAAATTAGTTGGCCGAGAAAACTTTAATACGTGGAAGTTTGCCATGAAAACATATTTAGAACACGAAGAGTTATGGGATTGTACAGAACCTAGTGAAGATACGGTTGTTGATTCGCGTCGAGATAAAAAAGCTAAAGCAAAAATTATATTATCAATTGATCCTGTAAATTATGTGCACGTACAGTCCGCGATTTCAGCACAAGATGCTTGGAACAATTTAAATAATGCATTCGAAGATACGGGATTAACTAGAAAAGTCGGTTTATTAAAAACCTTAATCACAACTCGCCTTGAAAATTGTGATTCAGTTGATGAATACGTGAACAAAATTATTACGACCGCACATAAACTTAGCGGTATAAATTTTGAAGTAAGCGACGAGTGGGTTGGAACACTTCTTCTAGCCGGTTTACCAGAAGAATACGGGCCTATGATTATGGGTATAGAAAGTTCTGGCGTAAATATTACTGCCGATTCTATAAAGGTAAAATTACTTCAAGATGTGAAGACTGCAAGTATAAAAGGTGAGAATAGTGCCCTAGTGTCAAGAGGAACAATTAAAAAGGATTTTAAAAAGGGACCCCGATGTTACGAGTGCAACAAGTACGGTCATTTTGCGAAAAATTGTTTTAAAAGAAATAATAATAATAAACATGTTAAACGGTCGTCGAATAAAGCGTTGCTAACAAAGGTAGTGATGTCAACCGGTAATGTGAAATCAGATGATTGGTACATTGACTCTGGTGCTACCGTGCATGTTACAAATGGTACATATGGATTGATTAATGAGAAGCCATGTGAGAGTAAGGAAATATCGACTGCCGATAATGGCAAGATTCCTATAAATCGAATGGGTAACGTTGAATTAAAAATCATAATTGATGAAGTTGTCGATATAGTCACTGTAAAAAATGTCATGTATGCTCCTGATATTTCTACAAATTTATTATCAGTGAGTAAGATAACTGAATTAGGGCATACAGTTATATTCGATGCTCACAAATGCAAAATTTATGATAGTGGAAATAATTTGATTGCTAGTGCTACCCAAATTAATGGCATGTACGAGGGTTGCTATTTATATTTCTGGCCTAACAATGAATAAACAAGTATTTATGATCGAAACTAGTTTTATTGTTTTCAAAATATTCTCCATTAAGATTGATACACTTTTCCATGCGTTTGAACCAATTTTCGAAGCACTTTTTCCACTCTGTTTGAGGCAGTTCCAAAATATGCGTTTTGAAACAAAAAACGGCTTCTTCTGGTGTTGAAAATCGTTGACCACGCAGTTTGTTTTTGATGTACGGGAATAAAAAGAAGTCATTGGGTGCCAAATCAGGGCTGTATGGTGGATGGCCTATCAACTCGACCTTCTGGCTGGTTAAATATTCAATTGTTTGAGCAGCGGTGTGAGAGCTTGCATTGTCATGATGAAGAATGATTCGCCTCTTCTTTGAAGTTTTCCGAATTTCTCCAATGACTTCTAGCAAACAAATGGTTGTGTACCATTCAGAGTTGACCGTCTTACGTTGCTCTAACGCCACTGTTGCCACATGACCGGTAATGCCAAAGAAACAGGCAACCATTTGCTTCGATGTGCTTCTTCCGCGAACAACTTTTGTTGGATTTGGCTCGTCTTGAAAGACCCACACAGTTGATTGCTGTTTTGTTTCGGGGTCATATGCGTAGATCCATGATTCGTCACCTGTGCAGATGTTATACACAGCCTTTGATGCATCTTTCGCAAATTTTTTCAACATTTCAATGCACCAGTCGACGCGAGCCTTCTTTTAAGCATTGGTCAGGTTATGCGGGATCCAACGGGAACAAATTTTTTTTACGGCCAAATGATCATGTAATATCTTGTTGATGCTAGTCATACTAATGCCCAAAGATGCCTCAATCTCACGGTATGTCACATGACGATCTTGTTTAATCAGTTCACGCACAGCATCGATGTTTTCAGGCACAACGACAGATTTTGGACGGCCTTCACGGATTTCGTCCTGGAGTGAACATCGGCCACGTTTGAATTTATTATACCAGTTTTTTACAGTGGAGCTTCATCGCTATATAATGTATTAAGTTCATTGATGCACTCTTGTCGTGATAATCCACATCGAAAGTTATGAAAAATAATTGCACGAAAGTGTTTACGGGTCAATTCCATTTTTTACTAGGGAATGCACTTTTCAATTAACTGCAAACAACACTAATCGCACTCAAATGACAAAATATTGTGGTTGAGGTTACGTTCAACAATGTAAAGTTTACACCGGAAATGTCAGCTGACGGCTGGAAACAGTCAGTGTTGCCAAGGCCAGAAATATAAATAGCAACCCTCGTATCAGTTAGATCGACCACACGAAAGTGTTAATGTAGTTAGTAAAGAAGATTCCTTTCAAAACTCCGTTCTGTGGCACATTCGTATGGTTCACCCAAGTAAAAACATTTTTAAAAGGTATTGACTCGTGTGTCTCATGTGCTAAAGGTAAACAAGCTCGTTATCCGTTTAAAATTAACGATTCCGGCATAAAAACAGTGTAACCTTTAGAACTTATTCACTCTGATGTGTGTGGGCCATTAGAAGTTAAATCGATTGGAGGATCCAAATATTTTGTTACGTTTATAGACGACCATACCCGAAAAGTTTTTGTTTACTTTATTGAGCAAAAAGGTGAAGTACCTGAAGTGTTTAAAAACTTTAAAAATCAAACTGGTCTTAAAATTAAAATATTGCGCACGGACAATGGAAAAGAGTACGTAAATGAAGGGCTTATAAAAATTTTGCGTAATAGTGGTATCAAGCACGAGACAACTATTCCTTATTCACCGCAGCAAAACGGCTTAGCTGAAAGAATGAATAGAACGCTAGTTGAAAAATCTCGTTGTCTACTATATACTGCAAATTTGGACAAACGTTTTTGGGCTGAGGCTGTCAACACAGCTGCCCATATCATAAACCGTTTACCAACCAAAGCTTTAGAAGACATCACTCCTGAGGAAGCATGGTCGGGTAAAAAACCAAATTTATCGTACCTCAAAGTTTTTGGCTGTAGAACTTTGGCGCATATACCCAAAGAAAAAAGACGAAAATTGGATGTAAAGTCTTCCAATTCAACATTTGTGGGATATTGTGAAAATTCAAAGGGTTACCGATTATATAACCTAAAGTCGCAAAAGATTTTCACAAGTCGTGATGTAATCTTTTTGGAAGACCAATTCATAAAACAAGATGATGAACAGTTTAAAAGCAAACTCTTTTTACCAGTTACGGAGAATCAACTTGAAGACGTTGAAAAGGAAAGTAGCGATAGTGTTGAAGATAGCGAACCAAGACACGAAGAGTTTTCTGCAGAAGAGACCAATGAAGTCGTTAAAACAGAAGAACCTTCTATAGAAGAGTCGAGTGATGAAGATACAAGTGAAACAACAGTTCGAAGATCTGAAAGAACACGAAAACCAAAAGAATTTCCAGACTGTTACACGTATTTGGTCAATATAGAAAATGAACCAGAAACAGTAGAAGAAGCCTTGAGCTCTCCAGAAAAAGAAAAATGGTTAACAGCAATGAATGAAGAATATAAATCACTTTGTGAAAATGAAACATGGGAACTGGTAAGATTGCCCGAAAATAGAAAAGCCTTGGATGTCAAATGGGTTTTTAAAAGAAAAACAAATAATGAAGGAAAAATCGATTAGTGGTGAAAGGCTGTGCTCAAAGAAAAGGACTGGATTATGACGAAACATTTTCACCAGTCATGCGTCATGGCTCCCTACGTTTACTTCTTGCATTAGCAGTAAAATATAATTTAGATATAGATCATATGGATGCTGTTACTCCATTCCTTCAAGGAGATCTTGAAGAAGAGGTGTATATAAAACCACCTGAAAAATTCGAAAATCAAAGAAATATGGTGTGCAAGCTGAAAAGAGCGATGTATGGTTTAAAACAAAGTGGAAGGGCCTGGAATAAGAAGTTAGACAAAACTTTGAAAGATATTGGGCTCAAACAGTCAAAGAAAGATCAATGTATTTATTACGAAAAGAAAAAACAAAAAAATAGTCATAGTAGCAATTTACGTGGATGATATATTAATTCTAAGTAATGACAGTAGAAGAAAGACCGAAATAAAAGAAAAATTTGAAAAGCAATTTAAGATAAAGGACCTAGGAGAATTAAAAGAATGTTTGGGAATTCGAATAACAAGAGATAGAAAGGAAAAGAAACTGTAGATAGATCAAACAAAATATATACAAGGAATTTTAGAAAAATTCAAGATGTCTGATTGTAATCCAATTTCAACACCTTTAGATGTAAATCAGAAATTAACAAAAGATATGGGTCCTAAAAGTAAAACAGAAGAAGAAGAAGAAGTTAAACACATTCCATACAGGCAAGCAATTGGTTCTTTAATGTATTTGTGTCAAGCTACTCGCCCTGATCTATCATTTGCCGTTGGATTATTGAGCAGGTTTAATAATTGTTTTGGTAAAGCACACTGGTCTGCTGTAAAAAGAGTGTTCAGATATCTAATGGGCACGAAAGATTGGAAGTTAGAATATTCATGTGATGACACTAATGATTTGATTGGTTACAGTGATGCTGATCGGGCGAACGATAGTGATGACAGGAAGTCAATAACTGGCTATGCATATATATATTTCAGAATGGACTAATTAGTTGGAATAGCCGTAAGCAGCCTACAGTGGCGTTATCTAGCACAGAAGCCGAGTATATGGCACTCTCTGCGGCCACTCAGGAATCAATTTATTTGCGAGACTTACTGATCGAAATTTTGCCAAATTTTGAAAATAAATCTATAATTATACGATGCGACAATAAAGGGGCTATCGACTTGGCAAATACCGAAAATTGTAAACAACGAACTAAACATATTGATGTTAGACACCATTTTATAAGGGAAAATTTGGAAAAGAAGATAATCAAGTTAGAACAAGTTGGTTAGTTGTTAGCAGATGTGTTCACCAAGTCATTGCCAGCACCAGCTATGAAAAATCGTAAAAGAAATGGGAATGCGAAATCTTTTTTGTTCTGCCAGGAGTGTTATAGAATAAGAACAAAAAAAATGTTATTCTATTTGTATTGTGCATGAATGTTTTGTTTTGATACACCATGTATTAAATTATAGTTTTGTTTGTTTTAGTTAATGTGCATGCATGACGTAATCAAGTAGTAAATGTCATAAATAGTTGTGTTATGTTACTTTTCTAGTGTGTATGTGCGTATTAAATGAATAAAACCGATATTAAATTATAACAGTAAATTCAAGAAACTCGCAATCTATGCGCAGGCGCAGATTATCATTTTCTGTACAGAAGTAAGATGGATTAAAAACACGTGCATTTCGTAGCATGATAACGACCATAACCTCATAGATTATGTGTATTGAATGAAATTGTGCTCTTAAAAAGAATTGTTAATATAAGCTTAGTTTCCAAAAATTGTTTTATTCCTGGATGTTTGAACAATTCAGATTATAACAGTGGTTATAGCTTTTCTAGATTTCACAAAAAAAGAACCTCTCCTACATGCGCATGATCTACAATTTGGCGTGCGCAGAACCAAAACCAGAAACACAAAAGATCAAAGTGCCACTGTCGAATGACACAATTGTTTCTACAGTCTGTAAGATAATTGACCACGCAAGTGTTACGTTACTTTTGTTGGTTACCATGGTTGCCACTTTCCAAACACTTTTAAACTTCTAGAAAAACGTTTTAATCGTATTTTATTTAATCTTACTACACAGGTAAGTTAGAATGATCTGTTTGCCATCGTTTAATGATAAGCTATGAATCACGTTTTAATGAGAAAGGAGGATTAATGTATATTCAAAACCTAGTCAAATGGGTATTGCTAGAGAGTATTAAATAAACTATAATTACTTACCAATACAATTTATATATTAGCTGAAACACAATAAACACTGTTTTTTATAGATTCGAAATTTTTCTTATGGCAATCTAACACAGGAAAATGTTTTGTTTGGAACGTAGTAAGAGAGCGTGACCTCAGCACTTGTGCAGTCTATTAAAAAAAATCTGTTAGGACGTTGTCATTGAGTAGAATCAGAAATGTAAGCGACCATTAAGTTTTTAAATAAAATATTAAGTCATTTTGATAATTTGTACTTTATTTAGCAGAAAACGTTGTTCTTGGATCTATTTCGTGGGGTACTTGATCGATTTAAGAATCCCCTGTAAAATATGTGCATGACTGTATGTTCACTGCAGAACACCCTGTATAACTAAAACAAGAAAGGTAAATTGTATCAATAACCAAAGTATAATACAATGATCAATCTCCTCACAGTTTTTTCACTTTTTAAATTAACACTTTCAATATATTTTCCAAGTATTTATTCCTTTTATTAATAATTTAAAATAATGTGTTCAGTTTTAGTAGAACGCCATCAACGTGCGTGCTTATTAAACGATCAAACGTGAAATTATTAAGGGTAATATAAATCAATAAAAGAGAAACATAAGTAGCATTACTAATATCAGAAACATGTTATTCAGAATAATGCTTGCTGATACTCTTCAAGTCTCAGTAATTGATGATAATAAAATAGTAACACAAAGTAATGAACCATAACAAACATTAAATTAACACAAGAGTGCCTAATAAAAAATTAAAGCAATATACATTTTAAGCATAGAAATAATTAAACTAGAGGACAATATCCAAAGATGAATTTATTATTTACATTATAGATACATACATGATACACATTACATAAAATAATTTAAGAGTTATTTACGTAAATTAAATACAGATTCACCTGGTGCAAAAACCTTAATCTCCCGATCATATGCCTTATAATGGTAAATATTTTCGCTCAACTGTGGCATGTTTTGTTCATGCCTAACTACTTTCAAAATTCCACTTACATCTCGACTTACACCTGTTTTCAGATTTGAAACCTCAATATTTAAATCACTTACATGGGTAAGCGAATTTGAAATTATTTCATCGTGTATATTAGAAGGAGAGATATGACAATTTACTATAATATACACTTGCCTATTAGTAGTTAAAGCTATGCAATATTTTAAAAATGCAATTACATATTTTACATCTATACCTAAATCTAATAAATGACTTACATCATCAATTATTAGATAAACTTTGCCAACTGCTTCATCTTTTAAGAAACTATCAATTTTACACTTTATATCTAAAAATAGTCTCTTGACAATATCTTCTTTGTTGGCAGAAAGATAAGTAATATCATTTGCATCAGCACTTCCTAGTTGTTCATATAATGATTTGAGTGGTTCAATAGTGGTAACATATCCATCTCTAATTTTTGACAATAAATCATATCCTATTCTTTTTCCAACGTTATGATAATGTCCCACTGTATTATGCATAATAACAAGACACATTTTATTGGCCTTTTCAGAAAAAATATCTAACATTAAATTGGTTATTATAAAATTAGCATCAGCAAGTCCATTTTCTCTAATGGTAATTACTTTCTCTGTAGATTTAGGTTTAAGGGTATTGAGGAGTTTATTTTTATTTATAGTTGCCATATCTGCTACAATAGTAACGAAGACGATGCGGCACTGCCTGAAACAAAAAGCGCGTGTGACCAAAGTCCAGTGTAACACCGCCCTTACACTACAAATCTACTAATCAGTGAAGTGTCGTTCACACATCAATTAATCAAAGAAGGAAAAAGATATGTATCTATTTAGTAGATTATCTGTGATATAACATCTTTATTTAAAACGGAAGAAACGAAAAGTATCATTATACATTCCTATAATATATTAACTATGGACTAAAACATTTTTTTATTGATTTACAAGAATTTAGTGGTTTTCTTTACTTTTATATATAATTTGTAAACCGAATTGTACTCTAAACAACCTTGAAGAAATGAAAACTCGTATAATTGTGTAATATTTACATTAAAAACCACTAGTCATCGATTAATAACCTAATTTATGTGAGGCATGGTGGTGATTGTATAAGATAAAATTGAATATAGTCTACTTACCCAACAATAATATTTTCTTTAGTGGTCTATATTAACTAGAATACGTAACACGTAAGTAAATTATTTTTTTTTTTAAATAATGTGATTATAAATCTTAAAATTTTCCCAAATAAATTCAAATTTTGAGCATAACCTCCGACAAAGTCGAGCTTACTACATTGTAATGTAGATGGCACAGTGGAAATTCCATTTTAAGCGCTAAAACACGAATTCGAATCTTATAAATGTGCTAAGTGAAAATGCACATTTACATTCAGTCGCAATAATTAACAGTTACTTAGTAAAGCAGTACTCACATGTTTTTTATAGATATTCTATTAACAGTTCATTTTTAATTTAATTATTCCATACAAGTTCAAATTGAAAAAGTCATGATGTCATTACAAGGTTATCATAATCGTTAAGCATTTCATGTAAGTCCAAAAAATATTGAGGAATTATTTTAGAAGTGATTTTGGCATCGTACTGCAGGTTCTACTAATAGATTTCTTGTGGTTGTGAAACATTAATGTAACTAATTTTAGTGATTGATGGTTTCTCATTAAAATTTATTCTGCTCTTTTTAGCAATGGGAGATCACGAAAAAAAATTATCACGATGGTACTTTGGTGGGTTGGCATCTGCAGGTGCTGCATGCGTCACACATCCCTTAGACTTACTTAAGGTTCATTTACAAACTCAACAAGAAGGGAAACTATCAGTAATACGTTTAACAACTAATATTATTAAACAACAAGGTATTATATAATTTTTTTTTGTCTGAAGATTATACTTATTGTTAGCATTTTTATTAAAATTAGCCAAATTAGTACAAAACTTTAAACCAGACATGACGTATAAAAATGCTCCAAAGTACCTTATTCCTAAAGATAAATTTATAAGTGTTTAATAAATAAATAAAAAATTACTTAGTATTTACTTTAGAAATTTCTTATAGATTTTTATTATTATTCATCAATCTAAAAAAATAATGAAAGAGTTTTATGATGAAATATAATAGTACGTTTCATGTAGGTATTATTGCGCTATATAATGGCCTATCAGCATCATTAATGAGACAACTAACTTATTCAACAACACGATTTGGCATTTATGAAGTAGCAAAACAAACTGTGCAATCATCGGGCAATGAAGCTGGGTTTGGTACAAAAGTACTAATGGCTGGTGCTGCAGGAGCAGCAGGTGGTTTTATTGGTACACCTGCTGATATGGTTAACGTTAGAATGCAGAATGATATCAAATTACCAATAGAAAAACGTAGAAAGTAAGTTTTTTTTGCTTTATTATTTTAATGAAGTTGATACTGCGAATATTTCATTTATGTAATGTGATAGCTGCTAAATAAGTTACTACACAGGGTGAAATCAAAAGGTCAATTGCTAAAGATAAGATGTGTTGTGCTCAGCAAAAAATTAAAACAGAAATAGAAAGATTTTTATTAGACTTTAAATTGTAAGTAAAAAACCCTTACAAGATAAGCTATCTCCTTGCAGACCTACATTTATTGGTGATTCATTCAGACAGGTCACTTCAAGTGGACTATTATTGTATTCTTTTTTTTCTATCCTTCCCAGCAGGAGCTACAAATAGGATAGACTAAGAGTGATATGATCTGTTCCGTTAGGTCAAAATTGCTCACATGCAAAATACCAGCTCCCGGCATGTATATACAGTGTGTCCACATTTCGATACTCACTATTGGGATCTTGGAAATTGTGAGGGATACGAAGTCGGTTAAATTAGAAAAGTTTTGGCTATTTTGGAGATCAGTTTACTTATGCCTTTGTTTTTTCAAAAAAGTTCACGGCTTGCTAGATATTTGCTAAAAACGAAATTATCTTATTTTTTTTTTAATAAAAAGCATTTTCCACTTAGTGTGCCATGGCTTTAAACATATGAAAATCATTGATTTTTGTCAGATAAATTACATTTGTTATGTAACAATTGTTAAAACAAAACAAAAGACGCTTTTAAGATACTTTACTGAGCATTCACAGATAGCATCAAATAAGCAGTTAATGCCCCTAAAAGCGTATTTATTTTGCTTTAGCAATTTTTGCATAACAAATGAATTTCTTTGATAAAACTCCACGACTTTGTGTGTTAGATGTCATGGCACACTATGATGAAAAATGATTTGTACTTCATAACTCGGTAAAACAAAAGAATAGCTATGTCAAACCATGCATCACTGAAAAGTATTGAAGGCATGTAGTTCAGTAATATGAAAATCAAGTCGATGTTCCATTAGAAAAAATTTGGATTTACGTTTCACCGCCGAAGTAAAACAAAAGACAATTTCGAAAATAAATTTTTTGTATTTCTCTAAAACACCCTCTTTGCTGTTCTTTTCTATGTTTGCTCGTTCCTGTGATATTTCACTTTAATAAAAAATAAGATAATTGCTTTTTAGTAAATATCTAGTAAGCTGTGAATTTTTTTGAGAAAACAAAAGCATAAGTAATCTGATCTCCAAAATAGCCAAAACTTTTCTAATTTAACCAACTTCGTATCTCGTACAATTTCCGAGATCCCAATAGTGAGCATCGAAATGTTGATACACTGTATACACTATTTTTTGTCTGTTATTATTTTCATACAATCACTTATTAAATGTAATTTATAACACTTGGATTGCAATATTATATTTTAGTAGTACATAGAAAAGGCTATAAAAATATGTTTAATGAGATCATGCCACAGATAAATCAGATAGATGGATCAGTAGCACACAATTGCACTCTTTTATGTTGTGCACAGTAAAAGTAATGTTTCATGTTTATTTTATACACATATGCACTTTACGTTTTTCATATTGTATGGTTACACTCCACTTATATCACGTCACACTTTTATATTGTATATGATGGCATTACCAATATACCACATTACATTATCACCACTATGCATTCTCATATGTTGTCCCAGTCAATGCCCAAACTAAGGCAGGTGTTTAGATATAGTGGACTTTATTTTATTTATACTGCACACAATCATAGTTTATGTTTTTCTTATTTCATTATGCCTATCATGTTGTTCTTACCATCTTGAGTTGCACAGTCATGTATGTTCTTCATAACTAACCTGCAAATAGATTGAAAGCAACTATAATATACCAAGAATGCAAGACCACATTCTCTGCTACACGAGTGTGTCCAATCAAGTTGTATAGATACATTTCACTTATTTACGTGGATCAATCACAGCATAGTATATGTATATTCCCATTGCTCTGTAAAGAATATGAAAAAATGCATCTCAGAGGGTGCACAAAGCAACTCCACTAGTTCACAATAATAAATTAATCCTTAAAAGATCTGTGTTAGACGCAGTTGTTTATTTGAACTTTTATACTCAATAAAACAATTGAACTTCATTGATGTCTAACAAACAGAGAGAGAACATGTAAAAATATTTTGCCATGGAATATTAAACTTCAAAGAGAATTTAATTTTTAGTTATAAACATGCATTTGATGGAATATGGAGGGTTTATCGTGAAGAAGGAGTAGTGCGATTATTTTCTGGAGCAAGTACAGCCACTTCAAGAGCTGTATTTATGACAATTGGACAATTATCATTTTATGACCAAGTTAAATTACTTTTATTAGGCTCTGGATACTTCCATGATAATTTATTAACACATTTTCTGTCTAGTCTTACTGCAGTAAGTATTTTTGATAATTGTATTTTATAGAAACACTTTAATTCAAGATTTTGCTTGTTTCTTCAGGGTGCAATTGCTACAACTCTTACGCAACCATTAGATGTATTAAAAACTAGAGCCATGAATGCTAAACCTGGTGAATTTAAAGGAATGTTGGATCTTATCATGTATACCGCTAAGTTAGGACCTCTCGGTTTCTTTAAAGGTTATGTTCCTGCATTTGTGAGGCTTGCACCTCAAACTATTTTAACCTTTGTATTTTTAGAACAATTAAGAATTAACTTTGGTTTTATTCCACAAAAATAATTTTTATTAGTTTTTATAGTATACAAGTTAGGAAAAACAAACAACTAGTAAAGATCATTCCTCATCTGTTTAATTTTACAATTTTATTTGTTGATATTTTTATTTTATTCTACTTAAAAGAGATAATATATTTTTGATTGGCATTTTATACAGAGGTACCTATGTTATTTATTTGAGATTAATTTATATATGTATCGAATACAATTTATACAATATTTATAATTAATAAGCAATCAACAATGCGCAGCATAAGAATGTGCATATAAATTTTATATTTGTTTTTAAATATTGATTAAAAGCAATTTATATTATTTTCTAAAGCAAATATGAATAATTTACAGTAATGTGTGCCAATAACTTTAAAAAAGAATCAAGATGCAATATAAATACTTCTGTTTGCAATAAAAAAGTGTACAGCTAAAATTGTTGTTACTTTTAGAATAGAGAGATTACTAAGCAATGGGTAGAATGGGTTTTACATTAACAAAGAATCGTGTAATTTACATTTACTACCTGTATGCTTTTTTTTCTGCAGATTGAGTGTATATAAGAAAATAGAAACTTCATAACTTCAAAAACTTGTTAATGGAATTTATTTTTATTTAATATAGCAAGTAGCATTTACTAGTTTTAGAATGTTATACAGCAAGAATATATGCATTGGTGTTCCTTTTCAAAGAAATATGCAGTTTTAGGAAAAAGACGAATTAGTTTTTAGTTTAACTAAAATGTCAAGTACTTCCTATAGTTATTTAAAAAAAAACTGTTACAGGATGTTTATAAATAATAATGCTAGATAATGAAATTATAATCTAAAAGTATATAGTTCCCTTGAAATTGAAACCAAAGTGGTAGAATAGAACGCAAACAAAACTGTGATGTTTCATCTCTGATCGGAGTATTTGTCAACCGGAAAGAATTTTTTACATTAATAGTGTTCTTAAAAATTAAGGAAGACACAAATTTACATTAAGACCTTGATGTAAGTTCTTGTCCTCCTTAATTCTTAACAATATTATTAATGTAAAGTCTTTTCCGGTTCATAAAGTGTTTCATCACAAGAATTAGAAATTTGTAGGCTGTTCGATGTAACCTTAGAAATATTTAATTTTATTACAGTGATAGTTTCTTGCTCAATAAGCAATTTAGTAATTATAATGGGCACAGAACTATCTCATAAATTAATGTTGTTAAGAAACAATAATGATTTCAAGTTACTCAAAGATTTCTAATGTTATGTTGAATAAACTGTATTTCGTTTGAATAACCAGCTTGCTTTGTTATTTATGAATATACTGTGATTAGTGTTATAGCTACGAAGACTATCAGTTACTGTATAATTTAATAAATGGTACATAAACAAGACAGTTTGGACATAAAAACAATTTTTTATTTATTAGGAATAAATGGAAAAACCAGTGTAGATTCGTTCATATTATGAATGAATGAATATCACTAATTAGAAAATTAACATCATTTACTCTATTGTACACCTAGATTTCTGCATTTGTTATTGTATAAAAGGAATAATTGATAACATAAGATAAACTGAATTTATTTTTTGTATTAAATACAAAGGTATCATAAAAATATACTTTGTTATCTTAAATACATATCTGATAATTTAAAATAATTTAATTATAGTATAGTGTATACTAAATGTGAATGAAGTATAAGCAATTTATTTATTTATTTATTTTTATATACGTAAATGTATTAGCGCTATTTAAATTTATTTGATATATATTTTACATAATGTAAAATATTCGAAACATTAGAGAAAGCATAAGAATCTTTTAAAGACAACAGATCTGGCAAGTCTCAAATTTGATCTCAACTCAGAGCAGTAAAAAGACCTAAAACACGTTTTCATTTCCAATAAAAAATAAAACTGTTGCTGGCTTTTCAAATGTGATGTTTGACATGATGAAAGCTTTCGTTGAAAGCAGAATTATCAAACAAAATTTATAATACACTGATCGACAAATTAAAAGTGGTGTAGATCCATGTTGCACAAGGTGTATAAGTGCTGAATATATTAAGAGTACTTCCTTGTGTTTTTAATAATTATTTTAATACTGAACTGGTTTTATCTAATTAGCCATCTTCAGATGTATATCGCTGAAGATGGCCAATTAGTCAAAACGGGTTCGATATTAAAATAAATACTAAAAAGACAAGAAATCAAAAGTAGTCTACAGCAAACAGGTGAACTAGATTGCATTTATTTTATTTTCTAGTATGGGTAGCTTTGTTCAAGTATGTCAAACTTGTAACAGGACATGTGTAAAAGTTAAAACAATGAATTTCTTCCATGTATAGTAGAATCATATTTACAATATATGTGATCAAAGTAAAGTTCAAGGCAGATTATTTAGAAATAAAGCATAAAATTAATTAACTGCAAAAATTAAAATAAATGACAAATGCCTGTCAATAAGTATAAAAATAAATATAACTAAAACATCAGTCAGAGCCACTTTTAATTTGTCAACCTATACCTAAATGAAACATAAGCAAGATTAGACATTTCCAGAATCCTAGTTAATTCTAGTAAAAAAGAGTTAGTAGATAAGGTAAAGGGCCAGTTTTAGAAACGTTTTAGTATGAAATGTGAAAATATACAGGGTGTTGCATTTAAAATGAAAAACTTAATAACATTTTATGTTATTGCAAATATCTACATTTCCATGAAATGCAAGCGTAATTATTTTAAAATGTTTAGAAAACAATATACTTCTTAAATGGATGACATTATAAACAAATTATAAAAAATAACAAAATTGGAAAAAGTTAACTGAACCACTTACAATAACTAGTCCGTTTACCTTTTTTACGAAGCATTCTAGCAAGAATGTAGTATTTATGTAACTAATTAATTTAAAAACAAACAGCATTTAAAGAATGCTCTAAATACATACATGAAAGTTGGCTTTGAATGAAACATGTGATGCATTTAAATTCCTTTCTGCATATTTTTTCTGTCAGATATTTATAGCCACAATTCCTTTGATATATTTGTTAAAACACATTTAAGCTTGTAAAACTTGATGAAAATGAAGAAAATGGTTTCTCAATATTACTCTTTGATGTTATAAATGAAAAAAATGAATGTTATTGTTTTAAAAACAATGAAAAATAATCAGTTTAACTGTGATTTAAATTATAATTGTAGAGAATTCAATTTATGTAACTTATTGGTAATATCCTAAAATAATGAACCAATACAGATTCTAAAGATATGAATAAATTCAAAATAATTGTGTTAAGCATAAAAATACATTGAATGTTTATTATAAACAAAAATATAACTTCAAGCTAGAAATAAAACTTAAATTTAGCTTATTATTCATACTTCATTTTGTTAATTTTGAAAAACAAACAAGTTCTTAAATAGAAACTTAAATGTATTGTTTTATATTTTCATAATCATATTAGCAGTGTTTCCTACTACATACAGTTTGTCTTAGGCTACTAGGAACATAGCCGCTATTGTTGTATATGTATCCAAGGTTATGGAACAATCTGAGGCTTCTACATACTTACGTAGTCTGGGTAATGGATACTTGCAATTTAATATAATTGTTTTAATAATAATCACAAAACTAGTAGATACCCTTGACCAAATTAAAAAAAGAATAATATCATGAGGATATGTCAATCTGAAAATTTTGACTGGTTAATTTTGTTACTTGTTATTATCGTTGTTATTAATTTTTTTATTTGAGTTTTTCAAAAACATGGATGTTTATTTGATTCCAGAAAAAGTACAAGTTGTAAACTGGCATTACTTGGGAAATTCTTATCTTGACATAATCAATTTATTCGTTAATGCATTCGAAAACCGACCTCCACCGTCGGTTACAACCATTAGCAGAATAATTTCGAATTTTGAAAGGTTTGGATGCGTTTCATCAAATTTTCATAAAAATAGAACTGTTCGTGAAAAAACAGAAGAGGAGGAAAATCAAGAAGTAGCTGTTTGTGCTGCAATTGAAGAAAATAATTTTGTATCTCTGAGGCAAGTTGGTGAGGTTTTAGACATTAGTAAAAATACTGTTTGCAAAATTTTGAAAGAAAATAATTATAAATGTTTCAAAATTGAGAAAACTCAACAGTTATTTCCTGAAGATCAAATAAGAAGAATGGACTTCTGCGAAACGGGTATGGAAATGGCAAATCGAGAGCATAATTTTATCAGCAATATTTTATTTACTGACGAATATACTTTTCCTCTTAATGGCCGTCACAACCCTTCTGTAGTTCGTTACTGGTCCTGCCAAAACACTCATGAACATTATGATTATCGTACCCAGTATCCTCTAAAGTTAAATGTTTGGGCAGGGATTATAGGAGATACAATTATTGGGCCATTGTTTATAAATCAAAATTTAAATGGAATTAGATATTTAAATCTTCTGGAGACTGAAGTAATTCCAATGCTTCATCAAAGGGGCATTAGATTGGAAAGTATATGGTTCCAGCAGGATGGATGTCCCGCTCATGAAACTGCGCAAGTACAGGAATTTTTAAATAATACATTTCCTAACCGCCTAATAAGTCGTAGAGGAAGGATCAGGTGGTCGCCAAGGTCGCCTGATTTATCAGTGAATGACTTTTTTTTATGGGGGCATATTAAAAATGTTATTTATTGCCAAGAAGAAACGAGAGCGCATACCTTGGACGAGCTCAGAGAAAAGATTATCCAAGCTATTAACTCTGTGACTCCTTTAATATTAAGAAATGTTAGACAAGGATTTTACGATCGTCTGGGTTATTGTTTGGCTCAGGAAGGCGGCTTATTTGAACATTTATTGTAAATGTAAAATTAAATCGTGGAACTTTTGTATTTTTGAGAGAGTTGAATAATTTAGAATTTTTGAAAGGTGTTTTTTTTTATTGTAAATACCTATTTTTTGTTTTTATTATTAAATGATCTCAGATTATCAAAATACTTTTAATATGGATTTTCTTAGTTGGTTTCTATGGTTTTTATTACAGTACGAGTTTTATTAACGATTATTTCATAACCTTGGATACCATATACAACAATACCGGCTATGTACCTAGTAGCCTAAGACAAACTGTATACACAAGACTTAAGTAAAAAGTTCAGAAGGTCCACTAAAGTCTAACTATAGTTGAATTTTTACTCTTTTGGGATGATGTCGCAATTATCCTTCTCATTTTGTCTTTAGTAAAATGACAGAAATAGAAAACAAAGAAATAAATGGCATCGTGTTTATTAATTTATTAATTGACAGCCTGAACATCAGGAAGGCAATGCTTTTATGTATTTTAGTTACTTTCAGAACTGTCAAGTTTGTTTCTGATTTAATGATGATAATTAGAGTGCGGAAAAATAAGCAAAATGCCCACTGTATATTTCAATATCACTCTTCAGAATTATGAAATTGCAGTTTTATTGTTTTCTAGAGCTATTTAAGACGTAACAAGTAATAAAGCGGGTAATTCCAACATTTTGAAAGAATATATTAAAAGATACAGTGAGCATTTTGCACCATTTTGCTTATTTTTCCGCTCTCTAATGATAATAAAGTCGTCCCAAACGGATAAAGATTGGACTTTACATCACTGTTTTTTATATCCTCAACTTAAGTGGAGCAGTTTTTGCTCAACTACTTAAGCATGAGAATGTAATTTGATACATATAAAACAAAATCTAGTAATAAACATATAGAATTCCAGTTTAGAATTTATTGATCAAGGATTAATCTTAGAAATTCTACGAAGGAAGGCACAAACAAGAAAATAAGTTTAACAGACAGAAATAAGTTATGTTCCTCTCGGTATTCTATTGTGGAAACCTCAGTAGATTATGTAAGTTATACTTGGCTATTCTAAAGGAATCGATTTATTAAAGACAGACTGTTGAATTTTGTTTGCTATTTGAAACAATCTATTACTCAGCATAACAAACAAAAACAAATGGTTCATTTATTTTTTTTTATCCATTTTAATATGCAGATTCCTTTAGAATAGCCCTCTTAAGTCTGTTAATAATTGGGAAATGAAGACAATATACAATAGGAAATATTTCTTTACAAATCATCCCGTGCCAATTTAAGTGATCTCTTGCATTTCAATTTTCAAGGATTTCTTTATACACATATGAGCAATGATGAATTACTTAATATACAATTAAGACTAATTTGTCTTCCCAATAATTATTATTAGAATGGTTTTAAAATAGGAAGAGTACAGCAATAAAACAGAGGCAGCTGGTGCGTTAACTTCAGGATAGACACAAAACCACTTGACAATTCCAACCAATCAAGCGATCTATGTCTATCTTGAAATTAGATTACTAGCCACCTGTTTGACTGCTGTTTATTTTAAAACCATTCTAATAACCACAAAAAAGATGGATTGTTGCATTTAATCATATTGGCTGTCACCTGCAATCCCAATTGAAGAGTACAGGAGAAAAACGAACTAAGTCACATTTAAATAGTTTTGAGATATTTAAATTTAAAGCACGGACTTTGATCGCTTTTCCATATAGCACCTATTTTTATTCATGGTTTGCAGTGACTTAGATCAGTTTTTCGTTAATTTCAAGTACACTGTGTGAAAGAGCAGGGACAAGACTATAAGAAATGATGTATAACTCATATTCGGGTCTAATGTGACTTAAGACTCACCATCTGGTCACCTTTTAAATATATGTGTGTATTGTATTTAAACTCTTCACACTAATTATTGTCATATAAATGGGATTACAGGTGACAACCAGTATTGATATATCTATATTATGTTATTACTTATTCGCCAACAATAACAGAATACAGATAATTTAGGTATTTTGTCCTCAACTGTCTTGTTGTACACTAAATGTGATTATAAAAATAATAAAATGACATTCCCAGTTTTTTAAAAAGAGAATATAATTTTACTAATTGTTATTATTGTGTTAAACTATATTTTCTGTATGAAAGTATAAATAAAATGTTTGTTAAAATAATGGTTTTTTTTTTATTGTATCAATTAATAAAGCTTTTTCTGAAGTGCGGTTGAAACTTGACATATTGAGACATACAGGAAAACTACACAAATACATTACATATATCAGTACATAGTTCCGTATATGAGAAGCAGTTGGGCTGAAGTCCACTTTTCAAAACTATACAGGAGGACAAAAAACTGCAAAAGGTACCATTTCATATTACACTGTGAGTGCAAATTGTATCCAATCAACTTAAATTACATGTCTTTCAGGTATTTCTTGTGGGTTTCTCGCAATAAAATTTGTTTAGAGTTTATTAATAAAAAAGTCTACAAAAACAATTTCAAACACATGTAGGACAACAGCCTTGATGCTTCTAACTTTTATTGCTTAATACAAAACACACATTTAAAATTTAGTAAGAAGTAAGTGGTATTCGTAATAAAAATTCACAAAAACGTGTAGAATATTTTTGGTTCTCCTTACTTGGGGCCAAACTACCCAAGACAGATAAAATTGTTCTCCATTCGTATTTCTCTTTCTGGAGACCAATGGAGCTTTACTACCTTTGAACAAGCTGCTAATGTCTTTAAAATCTTCTATGTTCATTGAGGAAGTAATGAATTGATTTTTATTACTGCAAGTTTTGATAAATTGTGACCAGTCTCGAAGAGCGGCGTTTTCTAGAGTCTTAAGGCTTTTTCTTTTTCTTTCAATTATTCCATGGACTGCATCTGCTTCCATGTGGGTGTAACCTTTCAGTCGGTACTTACGATTTATTATTTTTAAGGTGGGAATTTCATTCAGCAATTACATGTACGCAGGAATTATCATTTTATTCCTATTTTGACCACTGCAGTTGTCCGACCATATCGTAAGTTCTTCAACTTTTGCGTCAAAGTTTTCCAAAGCTCATTTTATGATATTCGAGGATATCTCGTTTCCACCTCTCAAACCTTGTGTTTCATCCCAAATCATGCAGTAAAACTGCCCTGTCAATATATTGTTAAATTTGAAGTCCAAAGTTGTCGTAGATAAAACGAACGTGAGTTACTTAAACAAGGTGTAGGTAAACATTTTTGTAAATCTACTACGACCACCAATTTTTCCAGATTGCTCTTGTTTGCTTCTTCCTTATCTCGGCTTTTTAGTTTGTATCTGAGGTCTGCCTCTTGGTGATGTTTTCTCTGTTGCTCTTTAATATTTTCTTTCTTAGCTCCCGAAGTACTACTTTCCCTTAAAATTTTAATAAAATGATTACAATGATCGCACGCGTCTGTGGATGGTTGATAGACTGAGATTGAATTCTTCATTAAATACTTTCTTGTAAAGCCATTTTTTGCTATCATATCTTCATGTCTGTTTTCTTTTTTGCATTTTTCTGTGTAAAGTGCAAAGTGTAAAGACGCCTGCAGTCACTTGGATTACGCAATCATAAGGCCTGCAAGAAGCCTTTGCTCAACGAACGGCAGGAGAAAGCGCATTTATCATGGGCGAAAAAGTACCAGCATTAGAGAGTTGAAGATTGAGCCAACACTCTGTGGTCTGACGAATCTAATATCAAGATAATTCTAAAATTTGTATGTTTTTAATCATCACATCAATCCTTGAATTTCTACTCAAGTTTTTTATGATTAATGTAATCATAGCCAACCTGGAGCTTAATATGTACGCCGAAAAAAGGGAGAAGCATTCCATCTCCCTTGCATTGTCCCCACAGTAAAACATGATGTGACAGTATGATTTGGGGGTGTATGTCGACCGTAACGGTAGGCAAACCGTTTATTCGCTAAGGGCGAATTACCGGCCACAGTTACATATCCATGTTATAAGAAAATCTAGAGCCTTCTTAATAGAATTTATTTAACATCACAGACGACATTGCCATTTTTCAGCAAGATAATATACCATGTCTTAAAGCTAGGCAAGTCATGGAGTGATTTGTGCAGTTATTAGATTGGCCTCTCCAGTTTCCGAATTTATCACCAATTGAACACCTATGGGAAGTACTGAAGTGGAAAATTGCCAAAACAGAATATAGAAATAAGAAAATGCTCATAGAAGCAATAAAACATGAGTGGAACAGTATTTCTCAGGAGACCTGTGAGAAACTTGTCAATAGTATACCATACCACATTGCTGCTGTTATTAAAACGAGGAGTTGCAGCACTAATTTGTTTATGTATTTTAATAAAGAATACTCACCAATTCATATTTTTGTTTTATTATTAGGGTTCTTTTCACCATTTGGCCAAAGCTGTACTTACTATGTGATTTTCGTTAACCAAAAGAATATTGTTAAAAGGAAGGTGAGCTTATATGACCATAGCAAGTCAATCAAAACAATTAAATTCCAAAAAAGAACCCTTCTATTCAAGTTTATGGTTGTTAAAGTTACAAAAATTTAAACTTCCTGCTGTCAGCCATAAACTGTAGAAAACTAAAGTATATGAATGTATGTCAGCCATAAATTGTAAAGTAACAAATGTATAAATGTCATTTTAAAAGAACACAATTGACATAGAAAGTTTTTCTGAACAAATCTTGCCTGAAAATGTTTTAAAATATGTATATTGAAGGATTTAAACACGTAGCTTGCGAAATCTTTAAAAGCAAAAAGGGTGAAGTCCCGTTTACATCCTTATATCGCTAACAAAACAGAAACGTTTGTTAAAAAGCATAGAGGCGTAATTGGGACTTCATTCTTTATGCAGCTAAGAACTAAGGGACTTGCACCTTTTTAATTTTATGTAGTTTTTTTTTATTATTAAATCTGGGACTTCAGCCTTTCTACCACAAGCAAGAAAGAGTATTATAAGTCCAAAAATAATTTAAGCCGCATTTCTGAAAAATGTGGACTTCAGCCCAACTGCTTCTCACATACAGAGTTATAGGGTTGGTAATTTGATGGCGAGGCCAGTTGCCGGTTGTGGTTATGAAGAAGCCGGAAAACTGCTTTGCTTGAGTATTCGACTTAAAAATGGAGAACTGGAACGGAATCCCTATGCCTGATTTAAAGCCCAGAAGAACTTCCCTATAGTCCAAGGGGACGTTCCTTTGGGTGCTCACAGAAAATTGCTGAATAAGCTGGTATTGTCAATAAAGTAAACGTGGCAATGCTACATGATTAATCTTCCATTAGAAACCAAACAAATAGTAAGAAAAAGACTGAATTCAATGCAGGGTTGAAAATGACGATATTTATTATATAATTGAGCAAATTGGCACATAGGAAAAATATTTTCCAAGCTCATCTTACATCTCACAATTCCCTAATTTTTCTGCAGGGAAAACTTGTAAAACTCAGGAAATTTAGGATCATTAAGGAAATATATTTCATAAAATACCAAACAATATGAAAAAAATGTTTTAACAACTCTCCATGTGCTTCTACGTTCACACTATTAGAGAAAATAAAATGTATAACACTACAACTGTTTATTCATAACCTTAAAAAAAAAGACTTTACTTTTTGCTGTTGCTGGTACAATCCTCTGGTTCATTCGGTTTTATTTTGTAAACCTGGAAAACTTAAGGAATTTTGAAAACTGCTGGGTATCCTGTTCTAAGACACCTGGATTTCCTTAACATTTTATAAACTCTTTAATTTTCTTACTTTCCAGGTTGCTGGGCATCCTTCTTACACTGAACTTTCACTATTTTCAGTTTTGTAATTCGAGCACTTAGATGTTATGTACGAAATAATTCAACATACAGACATGTCTCTTTTTATTTTAGTGTGGAATCATACATTACCGTTATATGGTCACCATCCTGCAAAATAGCAATGTGTGGTTCCACACTTACACTGAAAGGAAAATAAGAACACAATTGTTAAGACTAAAACAAAATATTTTTATTTATCACACAATTCATACATTTTTAAATGACTTCGATTCTCAAGATCAACTAAAACAAGACTTTAAATAATAAAAGTCCTTTAAAAAACAAAATAAAAATTGATAGCTAATTATAAAATAGTAACAAAATTACAACAGCACTGTTAGTTTGCTAAAAAAAGAGGAAATCAAAAAATATTGCTATTGTTGGCATTCAGACTGTGATAGAAATAAAATTGATGTTTGTTAAAAATTAAAAACAATTTCACTAAAAATATAAAATTAAAACGTTCCATTTCTAAAAGGAAACATATCTTGTTCGCGAATCATAGACGAACTTTTTCTTTTCAGTTTCAAATCAAAAATACTGAATACTGTAAAACAGCGCAAGATGTAATAAATATTTTCTATCATTGCACTTGAAAAATCCTATTTAGGCACAAGAGACTATCAAAATATATTTTTAATATTCTGGTGCTTTTTTTGTATCTACAATTTCTATTTCTAGGAAGCATTTTTAAACATCAACATTATTGCCTAGTAGTTTTGTTTAAGATCTAAGAGACTGTCTCTATCTACAATGTATAGTTATGATGTAATGAAGTGGTAATTATACTTATTACTACACAGGATTAATTGTGTAACAGAGAAACCTGAACTTATGCAGAAACATTTAAAAATTGAAATTATTTGTTTTCTATTACTACAATATTTGTACTAGTACGGAATCATTCTATATAGAAATAAATAATAAATTACCAGTACATCATTTTTGACTTCATTGAAACAATCCCTATAACTACTTACTGAAATAATTATTTTGTGAATAAATACTTATAACTCTCCCGAAAATCTACCGAAGGTTATATTGTGATGTATTTTACACTATAACGATAAATAAAACTCACATGAGGCTGACAGTATAAACTGTTATCTGCAATGTTGAAATTTGGTCTCATTTGAAAAAGTACTTTGTGAAAAACAACATGTACATATTTTTATATCTATTTAAGCTTAATTAACTACTATTCTTCTTTACTAATTAATTGCAGTAGGCTTCGAATATAACAATATACTGTTTGATTATAAAACTTCATTAAAAGATTACTTGCACTTAACTGTCAATGTTAAAATAGCATATAGGCATGGTTTCGACCATGTTAATGTAATAATAAAATACAATCTAATTCACGTAATATATAATATGTCAAAATTAAGTTCACAATTGAGTTTGATACACTTTAATCCAATATGTTGCACATAAATATTTCAAGCAGTGTGAATGTTTGTATAAAAGTTCATAGCAATATGAATTAGCCTTTAGAAAGTTTCTGATTTTAGCAGACAAAAATAGTGTTAACACCAAATACCATATGCGTAAAATCTTTAGTTAACAGACTGCACGAATTTCCTTGTCGACTACATTTTTGAATTTTTTCTGAAACCCTTGTTAATGCTTCAGTAATCATTTATAACCTCATTTTTTGATTGTGTTGTTACTTTGAATGTGATATTAAATTATATATATTTAACATGGGTACAAAATGTATCTAGAACAAAATAATGTTGATGTATTATCAACCCCGAAGGTAAAATCACCATACTGATAAAATTGAAAATGAAATTATACTTTATAACTTTGACAGTGAAGTTTCCAAGTTCACATTAAATTTCTATCAAGCAATCTTGACATAAAATAAATCTGATTCGTTTTTGTGTAAGGCCATCAAAATTTGGATAAATAGTATAGAGCCTACTTGCAGTCTCATGCAAAAACACTGATTACATTTTTGTTTTTAATATCAGGTACCCTATCAATAGTTTTTCTTATAATGCTATAATTCCTCATGCGGCATAATTTTTATTCTAAACTACTAATTATTTATTCAGACTATGAACACATTAATTATTTAAAACGGTATATCAGAGGTCAGTTTCTCCTATACTACTATTAGTTTACCTTTTTTCCATACTGTTAATTGTGCTACAAATTAAGGTATTCTCAAAATAGAAAAAAAATCTAGATAACAATAATCTAGAAATTTACTGGCAGACTGATAAAAATTTTGTGCAAAAAAAATAAGAATTTGTACTTAAACATTAAAATCAAAGTTATTAAAAGTTAAATACATTAGAAATCAAAATTGAAAAATTAAAATTGGCAAATAAAAATAATCGGTGATGATAGGACAACAGCAGTGGCTTAAAATTAAAACCAAAAAAAAAAAATCACTAAGAAATAATACACGAATCTCATCCACTTTCAGGTATGTCTAAAATTTCCGAAACGAACGATGCAACATCTGTATTTTTTTCAGCATGTGTTACACAAAATGGATGGTTTAGAAGTTGATCGTAATTAAGTCTATCTGTAAATTTTTTCTGAAGGCATTTTGAAATAAAGTCTTCAAAGTCTGGTGTGAACTCTCCTGGAGGTAACCTTGGTGGATCATCGGTAACTACTTGTTTTAACTGTTCAAAAGGTGTACCCCATTTTTGATATGGAAATCGACCAGTTGCTAATTCTATCATAGATATGCCAAGGCTCCATACATCGGAACGTATGTCATATTGTGAAGGATTACCCTGAGGATCTATGCGTTCAGGCTGTAACAAATTAGAATACATAGTACTCTTTGTGTTCATAAAAATTCTTAGCAGCTTTTGTTTTAACACAATTTTTTTGTAACAGCCACCTCTGCCATTTATAAATTACAATTACAACTAGATGCATGTGCTTCCAATAACAAATCCCCCTGCCCCACCCACCCATGAATTACAGGTGAACTCTTGAGTCTTGATATCAAATTAAATTTATCGCCGACTAAAGCTGTCATAAGAAGAATTAGGTTGATTGGTTACTAACATCATATTGATCATCATATAACTATCATATTGATAAATTTATTGTGTTTCACATCATTTCATTAAGTTTTTGATCTTTTAGATTTTACTTATGATTTCATAGAGAAGAGCCCTAGTAGGAGAAAGTACACAGATATTAAGAAATCAAAAACATTGTTTTTTTGAGGACGGTTCAAGATGTACTGCATAAGGTATCAATTTTCGAATTGTTTCCAAATCTCAAGTCAGAGTCAAATGCACACATTAATTAGAATTACTTTTTTGTGTGGATTTATTAAACAGGAAAGAAAATATTGGAGTCTTGACATTCAATTACCTTGAGTTGCTAGCACTGATTTGACCAATATCAAAAGTCAACAATTTATTGTCACTGTCAGTTTATTAGGTATCTACAGCACACAACCAAGATCACATAATTTTTTAGTATCCTGTACAAACAATTGGATAAATTAACCTAACATTTCTAACATCTCTCATCTTTTATTTTTGCAACAAGCAAGTATGTAAATAAAGCAAAAAGAGAAAACATGGGTGTTGCTCATTTTCATAATATAACATAACCTCACAAGTCACAACTATCAATAGCGATTTGCTCTCTTAAAACAGTGTTACCACATGGTATTAACCATGGCAAACTTTGACGCCTTTTAAATCGTACAATTCCAAATTATGTTAATAATAAAATACAGATCCAAAATGACTTCATTTTGCTCAAATATGTACAGTAATGTATTACATTAATAAATAAGTAATAAAACAAATCTACAATTTAATAAAAAATAAAGCAGATACTTACAGCCATGTATGGTTTGCATCCTGCATCTATAGTTTTGGCAACTGAATCGACAAGGTAACCACTAATTCCAAAATCGCACATTTTAACTTCCCCTTGGCGATTAATTAAAATATTAGAAGGTTTTACGTCTCTATGAATTACCCTCAGCTTTGAGTAAAGATAATGTAAAGCACTCACTACAGCTAACGCTATTTTACCTGCAATACTTTAAACAATTAGTTTAACAATACAGGATTGAAAAAATAAGGTTACAACTAATTACTACTTCGTAACATAAATAAATCATTTATGAAAACTATCAAATGAGAATCAACAACTTACCTAAAATATCTTCAGGAATTTTACGATTGTGTTTATATACTTTTGCATAGAATTTATCAAGACTTGTATCCATAACCTATTTTGAAGAAGAAACCAAAACATGAGTTTACAATTCTGATTTAATTAAAGATTTTATATTTACCTCCATGCAAATCCATACATCTCCTTCTCTAAATAATGCTCCGTAGAACTGTACTGTATAAGGACAATCACTACTTCTCATAGATATATCTAAATCCATTAAAAGTCTTTTTTGTTCTTGTGTGTTAACAGTAGCGGCTATTCGTTTAACAGCCATAATTGTACCACTTGGTATATGACGCATTTTTTCTACAACTCCATATGCGCCACGGCCTAAATCACAGATTTTTTCTAAATCGTCAGCCTCTACATCAAATGTTTTATCAGCAATCGTGATTGTTGTACGTTTGTCCAGATTTGCAGGTGGGGTACTGCTGTTAATAATTCTGTTAAGAATTTTACTTTGTAATTTTAATTAGATTAAACTTACACTGTGGGTGCATCATCAGATACTTGGAGTTTTAGATTAGGCTTCTTTTTCCGGGCAGACATCTTTCAAGATTTGAAAGTTTTAATTATTAAAATCCTAACCTAGAAAAAATAAAATAAAGGTCTAATAAGTTTATGTCACAAATAATAAAGGTTCTATGCATTTTACATAACACTTGGTTCAGAAATTTGCATAATTGTTCAAAATCATTACTGGAAAATTGCTCATTATCAAAAATTAGAAAGTTTTAAAATGGTCATTAGATAAAAACCACAGGAATAACGTCAAACTATGGTTTGAAAGATGTATTTTTAAATATCTATTTAATAACTATAACAACTTTACTTATTTTTTTAAATACTTACTGTAAAATATTGATAAATTTTTATATGCCACAAGAATCTCTGACATTTGCCCATATATGAAGCTTTGGTTTGTTTGGTTACTTTTCAAATTTTTGTTAGGTTGGTTATTCTCTCTTTAAATTAACTTCTAGCAACGTTTCGTGTCTCTTTAATGGTACTACTTTAGCGCTCAAATTTGTTTTTGTTTGTCAAGTTGTTTTTGACATTTGAATAGTCAATTAAAGTGACAGGTAGAAATAATACAAATGTTATTGGTTTTAATTCTTTTCGTTTTAAATCAGGACGTTTATAAAAAGCAACAATTAATTGGTGCCTCGATTTATAATTTTATTTAATTATGACATACAGCATGAGTTCTAGAATAAATGCTCAATATAACAAACAATGGAGTCTTTGTAGTGTATGGAAAAAATTTACCATAAATCATCTCTATGGCTGTTTTTAGTAAATTTATTAAAGCTCCACGTACCATCTCTAACTATCTTACTTCTAATATGTGGGGGATTGACGAAGCATTCCCCCCATATGGAGGGCTTATTTCAGCACTGTCGACACTTGCACTATGTATTGCAAGTTATTATATGATGAAATGGATTAGTGGTGATGTTACTGTTCCAATTAGAGATGTTTCTAAAACCCACAATTGGAAGGATGTTAAAATAACTGCAAAGGTTGGAAAAGTAAATAATAAAATAACCACTACTACAATAATATGCATGTTTTCAGTCGTGGTATTGTTCTATATGTGAAGAATTATTAATAAATGGTATAGGAGTGTACTGTGATTGTTGTGGTGTATGTTCAGATCCTTTTTGTATTAAAAAAGCTAACCAACGTTTACCTTGCAAAGTCATAACAAGTAAAAGTGAAATTCAGTTACATCATTGGGTTAAAGGTTTTATTTACAGTGTATTTTAGGATCATTTTTGTAATATTAAACTTTGTTAGGAAATCTTCCTTTAGGAGCAACATGCGATGTCTGTCATGAAGAATGTGCAGTTGAGCCAGGTTTAGTTGATTTTCAGTGCTGTTGGTGTAATCGTGCAGTACATGAATACTGTTTAAGTAAACTTAGCGAAGTAATTAAACTAATACAAGTTAAAATTTATTCTAATGTGATTATTTACAGGATTGTGATTTTGGTCCCTTTAGAGATATGATTGTACCACCATGGTGTGTGCAAGTGGCTAGACGTAAAAGCAGCATTCACCGTCATATGCTGTTGAGAGGAGTTAAGCATCCAGGCTGGAAGAATTGGCGTCCTTTAATTGTTGTAGGTAGGTAGTTTTAAAAAATTATGGCAATAGATTTTAACTGTTTTAACTTGCTATATTATTTAGCAAACAGGAAGTCAGGAAATAATGATGGAGCTTTGATTTTGTCAGAATTTAGACGCTTTCTTAATCCAGCACAAGTTTTGGATTTAGCTGAAAGACCACCAGCTGCAGCACTTCAGTGGAGTATTCTTATGGCTCCAGAGCGTGTAACATTATTAGCTGCTGGAGGAGATGGAACTGTAGCTTGGATATTAACAACAGCATATAAGTTAGATCTGGAGGTAATACATTTGATGAGTGTATACCAATTTTATAAAACTAAATTTTAGCCAGATCCAGCTGTAGCTATCTTCCCTTTGGGCACTGGAAATGATCTTTCACGAGTTTTAGGTTGGGGAAAAGGAAGTTCTTCAGATTTCGATCTTCATTCTATTTTAACTAAAGTACAAAATGCAAAACGTAGTCGAATTGATCGGTATGTACTGAATATCTTATGTAATATGTATTAATTGTTAGTACCACTATAGATGGCGTATTGAAATTTTGCCATATCGTCATTTAAGTAATTTGGGAATACGTATGCCAGCAAAAAGTTTATATATGTACAATTACTTGAGTATTGGTGTTGATGCTCAAGTTGCTTTAGATTTTCATAAAGCAAGAGGAAGCAGATTCTATGTGTTTGGTAATCGCATATTTAACAAGGTAAGCATGTGGATTAAACTAAGAAAGATGATTGTAATCAAGATTCATTTTAGATGTTGTATTTATGTTTTGGCACACAACAAGTTGTAACAGCAGACTGCAGAAATTTAGAAAAAAGGTTGGAATTGTTTTTAGATGGAAAATTAGTTGTTTTACCAGAACTAGAATCTGTAGTAGTTCTTAATATTCCTTCGTGGGGAGCAGGTGTAGATTTATGGGGTAATAGTTTATTTATTTCTGAGTAAATAATTCTAATAACATTATATAATAGGAAGTATTCCGGATAGTCCATCACAATCATACAATGATGGAGTTTTAGAAGTATTAGGGATATATTCGTCATTCCATATTGCTCAATTGCAGGTTGGATTGTCAAAGCCACATAGAATTGGCCAAGCAAAAAATGTAGAGGTAGGATTTTAATAATTATTCTTGAGTCACAATAATTTTTTATAAATTATTATTGTGCAGATTCATCTTAAAGCAAAAGCACCAGTACAAGTAGATGGTGAACCATGGGAACAACCACCTGCACAGCTTAAAATCTCTTTAGTGGGTCATGCCACTATTTTAGTAAATCAGTTATAAACGAATACTCACAGACAACCAATTTTAATAGATTCTCATTATGCTTCTTGTTTATGTATAAATGTAGTTATTTTATTATTGTGTGCCAATTTAATGCTAATTTAATTTTTGAAATTTATATTTATATAATTAGTTTATTTATTTTTTAATTTTATACATATAAGTTCTGAGATTTTATGTATATCTATATATGTTGTACTTAACCTCAGAAGGTAGATCTAACCATGACTGTATTACCAAAGCATTTCTCTGTTAAAATGCATTCCTTGTTGTATTCTAATGTTTTATCTAAGCTTGTTTATGTTTTTGAATTAAAATTTTAAATGTTTTTGCTACGTTCTTTTTTTAATTCTTATGTTAAAGCAGTATCAACGCCTTCATTACAGGCTAAAGTCTTTCAGAAACTTGACCTTTTTTGGTTTAGTGGAAATGGATGTATCCATTTTACTAAAAGTAAGTGATATATGTACTTGTATTAAATACATTACATTATACAGTGTGTCCCAAACTCGAGGCTCATTTTTCCAAAAAAAAGTTTACAGCTAGAAATGAAAATAATTGATTTTTTTTAAAGTGGATATTTCAGGAATTAACAAAGATAGAAAAGAATGGCAGAGGTTTTAGGAAATTTACTTCTGAACACAAAAAGGTCATACACACAATCATTTTTTTGTTTTACTTTAGCGATGGAACATAAACGCAAATTTTTTTTAATGGAATATCTACTTGATTTTCATAGTACTGAATAGCCAAGTTTTAAATGATTTTCAGTGATATAAGGTTTGACATAGTTATTCTTTTATTTTACCAAGGTATTTGTTATGCAACAATTGCTGAAACAAAAAAAAGATACTTTACCAAGCATTAATAAATAGCATCAAATAAGCTGACAAATAGTATTTGTTAATGCACTTTCATGTCCTGACTATTTGAAATTGTTCATTTAATTTTACCTACACACCTTCTAAGAGTAGGAATTAGTAAGTCATTGGTTACATGTATAAAAAGCAAAAGAACATAATGTCTTCGAAAACAAAAGACAGAAACTAACTCAATGCCAAGACACCAAAAGTAAAAAACAAGAACTAGTGGAATTAAAATGAAATAAGAGAAAATAAAAAGATTAAAGAAAAATAATGAGGAAATCAAACAGCTAAAGGAAGAATTAAAAATGAAAGAAGAAGGATGGAACAGAGAAAAAAAAAGATGAACAGAAGAATCTCAGCTGGAATATAAGCTACAAATGGAGGAAAAGAAAAAGAAGAGGGACAATATAATCATAAAAGGAGCTGCATTAGAAACAGAGAACCTGAAAAAAGATTTAAAAGAAGTAACACAGAAACAGATGAACATCCAGAAGTGGATTTAGGTTTGATTGCACCCTTTGCGTTTTTTAAAAGTGTATACAGGGTGTAAAGGAAATAGCAGAAAACTTTAGTACTTTATTCTACAGTAAAAAATAAACGGAAAACCTCTACACCATTTTGCTGTTAACACTATCTTGAAGAAGTTATTGGAAATCGTAAATTGCTTAGTTGATTCCACATTCTTAATAAATACAACAAAATAATAATGTTTAAACAGAGTTTAAACGTACAAAACACTCATTATGTACCGTTTATAGTTTTCATGTTTGTACTAGTGTATCAGTAATTCACTTCTTAAAATGGTAAATTCCTTGCAAGAAATGCCTTTTGAAAATATTCCAACATTACACATTATTAACAATGGTAACTAAGATACGAGATTGCAAGTGCAACTCACATACTTACTCCTTTAAACGTACCGTGTTGCCAAATTTAAACAGTTTGAATTGCTAATATTTTGAAAAATAGACAGTTAAGGCCAAATTGGTATAGGAAACTTTTTCTTATTTTTGAGCACAGAATAACACACTGTAGTTTCTTTCTGCCATTTCCTTTATAAAATATACAGGGTGTCTCGTAAATGCCAATAAAGCTTCAGGCATGTTCTTCTATGACAGCTTATTGCAAATCTGCCAAAAAAATTCTCCTCAGCTTAGTTTTCTTGTACAAATGGTCAGAAGTTAACATCTTTAACATTAAATAAACAGAAACCAAAGAATCGAATCCAAATGAATGTTGAAATAACAATTACTGTTGATAAAGCACAAAACTGTTAGATTTCTCTTTTTGAAGATGTTAAAAATTGAATTCTTACCAAAAAATAGATATGACAAATATGCAAGTCTTGGGTGTACTAATAAATCCGATGAAATTAGCTGCCAGCAATTCTTTCAAGTTTTGACAATTTTATGGTCCATTATTATTGGAATAAAATTGAAAAATCTTTGATTTCTTGCGATACTTTGGTTCCATACTTGAATAGTCGCGTTTCTTAGTTTGTCACTTCTATACACTCTTTCTATACATGTGAGTACTCTCATCTCCACAGCTTGGATTTTAGATTTCATCTTATCACTTAGAGTCCAGGACTCACTGCCATATAGTAACATTGGGATAAATACTGTGTTATAAATCTTTACTTTTGTGTTCTTATTTACTTCTCTTTTCCGAAAGAAAGTTGTATTGCAAAGTTCTTCCCAGGCTCTTCTGTCCATCGCCAGTCGTCTCTATCTCTTATTAGTTTACTGATGGCGTCATTCCAGGTTGTGTTAGGTCTACCTGTGATCTTTTCGTGTCCGTATTTGTCATTCGCACCACATGACCGAACTACTGTAACTGTCTCCCCGTTCAATTATTTTTAATAGCGGCGTCACTTCCAGCCTCTCTTGAATAGTCGCGTTTCTTAGTTTGTCACTTCTATACATGTGAGTACTCTCATCTCCACAGCTTGGATTTTAGATTTCATCTTATCACTTAGTGTCCAGGACTCACTGCCATATAGTAACATTGGGATAAATACCGTTTTATAAATCTTTACTTTTGTGTTCTTATTTACTTCTCTTTTCCGAAAGAAAGTTGTCTTCAGCACATTAAATAGTCCAGTTGCGTTTTTCAGTCTGTTATTTACATCATTTTCTATATCTCCTTTGCAGTCAAACATGGTTACCAAGTACTTCAATATATTAGTTTGCTTTAGTCTTTGTCCATTTATGTTAACATCCACTGTTTCCTGTGTGTTAGCTATTACGATCACTTCGGTTTTATTCAGGTTAATATTCATGCCGTATTCTTCTAAGGGCTCTTTACATCTTAAGATTGTTTCTTGTAATTCTCTGCTACTTGGTGCTAGGAGTAATAAATCGTCTGCGTATAGGAATTCTTTAATAAATACGTGTTGGAGGTTTGATTCCTGTATTTGAATAATTTTGTATTTGCCTGCAGCAGCGTTGCAAGTTTAAATTTCTTTTTTTTGGTTCATGTGGCAAATCTAAATACATTGGAACATTCGTGTTTTCTATTTTGGCATCTCAAGAGATTGAGGAAGGCTACTATCTAAAGCTTTATTGGCATTTACGGGACACCCTGTATAATAATAAAAATATAAAAAAAACAATTGCTGTGGCAAAAGACAAAGAGTTGAGAAAAATCTATTCAATTTTTTTTATCTTTATATATATATATATATAATTCTTCTGTACGTGTGTATGTCACTGAACTCCTCCTAAACGGTTGGACCGATTTTGTTGAAATTTTTTGTGTGTGTTCAAGTTGATTCGAGAATGGTTTAAATTCGCAATTTGACCCGGTTTTTCAATTGTTTAATATCCTAATCGCTTGAAATATCATGCAGGACTGTTAGGCGGAACGAAGTTCGTCGGGTCAGCTAGTATTTTTATAATTCCTGAATTTTCAATTGGGCAATTGATATTTTTTTGTATAATTGTATAATTAGATACTTAACCATGTTAAGGTATAATTCTCCAATGGAAAAAATAATATTTCTGAAACACCTCTAAAACTTTTTCATAGTCACCGGGAAACTCCATGAATCTCTAATTTTTATCGTCTCTCCAATTTTGGCGCCCTAGGCACAGGCCTCGCGAGCCTAAGCCTAAATCCATCACTGTGAACATCACGGGAAATATAAAACTGCCTAAAAAGTAGGAGAAAACAAGACAAAAGAAATCACACTAGTGGAGATACCAAGCTGGAAAGATTTATATAGAAAATAATGTAACCAAAAAAAAAACAAAAAATACAAATCAAAATCAGAAGAATTACAAAATAGGGAATAGCAATGTAGAACAAAACCAAAAAAGAAGACAAAGCAGACAACAAATAAGAAATTGAGTGAAAAATAGATAAATAGAAAAAAGAAAAGCAAGGATAGTGGTAAAGAAAGGACAGGCATAGAAGGAAAGTTAGGGAAGCAAAACAAGAGAGAAAGAACGAAAATATTAAGGCATGCTTCTGTAGTATTAAAGGACTGAGAAAAAATTGGATAGCAATTGAAGAATACCTCAAGAAATTGGAGTGACTGAGACTTGGGGTCGATGAAACACAATGGCAGAAAATAAAATAATGGTTTCCAGAAGATTGCAATTGGGTACGTCAAGCTGTAACAAAAGTATACAAAAAAAGGTAGAACAAAAGGTAGGCTTGAGCAAAAAACTGGAAAAATTTGAGGAGAAAAATTAAAGCAAACAAGATTTGGAGAATAATAACAGCATATCAAAATGTGGAGATAAGACTAGATTATTCGAGAAAATTAAAAGAGAAATTGCTATATAAAGAAAATGAAGTTGCTATTATAATCACAGGAGATTTTAATATGAAAATTGGAGAAGAAGAAATGTTTATACAGAGATAGCAAAAGAAGAAAAAGATAATACAAGAAAGTTGAAAGACAAACAGTGAACACAGAAAATAAAAGTTATTAAAATGGGATGATGGATTTTACAGATTTTGCTACATAATGGATTTTTCTCAAAAATAATAAGCATGTTCACTATTGTTCAGTGTAGTTTGGCTCCCAAGTTTTATTTCAAGAGTTAATATTAAGGACTGATAACAAAAGTTTTGCAAAATGAAATCAGTATGTAAAAATTAAAACAAAGTATTGAAAAATAATTTCTTTATTATTCTTAGGTAAAATGTCTCCTAAACAAGTGATTGTCAAGAATCTTATATTAATTTTTAGGTTGTCGGCTACGTTCTTTATTAAATTTCGGACAGTGTCGTTTGTTATATTTTTACTGGTTTTTCTCCACAGAATCTTCATTTCGTCTAATGTCATAGTTGATTTCTGCATTTTCTGCAGTTTTCGTTTTATAATTGCCCAGTACCTTTCGATGGGCTGCAACTCTGGCACATTAGGGGGGTTGAGCACTTTTGGAACGAAATTTATACTCTTAGCTTTATACCATTCAAGAGCAGATTTTGAATAATGTGCAGGCACTAAATCCAGCCAAAACATTGTAGAACCTGTGTGATTTCTTAAAAAAGGTAGAAGTCGCCGGTTTAAACATTGCTTAGTGTACATTTCACCGTTAATTGTTCCTTTGGTAAAGAATAGTGTGCTTCGTTTCCCACATTGACAGATGACCTGCCAAATCAATATTTTTTCACCGAATTTTGTAAAGACAACTGTCTTTTGGGATTCCTCAAGATCACAACAAGGTACTATTGAATAATACTGTGGACTTGGTAGCGTAGCCAAGTCCATTTTTAAGTACGTCTCGTCATCCATAACGACACACACTTCTTTGCAAATTTCTGTTCGTAGAGCTTCCTCGATAGTGTAATACTTTTAGAATTTTGTTTTTCAGATCTTTTGGGTGCCTTTTTCTTTTTGAATGTTGTTCAGCTTTTTAATTTTTACGACCACTACATGTGAAATACCTGCTTTTTGCAATATCCCTGATGGACATTGAGGGATGACGATGAATGATGTAAACGACCTGTTTTTCTAAATTCTTCTTTATTAAACTTTTAGGACGACCAGTTCTAGGTTTATCTTGCATACTCCTACCTTCTTTTAACCTCAAAACTACTCTTCGAACGGTGTAGTAATTCTTGTTGCACTTCCGAGCCAACCGTTATAAACTTATGTTAGGATCCACAGACCACTTGGCCACTATTTTGCAGAGAATCTTTTCACTTCGCTTCATTTTTACAATCGTTTGCAATGGCAGCTACACAGTAATAATCATACGTGACAACTACTTAGAAACAAAAAATAACCAATGCAAACCGAGATTATTTTCAAATGTTTTGTACACTTTTTGAATGATTCATAATTTGCAAAACTTTTGTTACCAGTCCTTACTTTCCAATTTCAGAAAACTATTCATTTCAAGTGCATTCATTTTTAGGGTAATTACAGTAAAAATCATTAAGTAACACAATTTTGCTTGTAACTCAGAGGCAGAAGTTAGTAAAACAAAATAAATATAATCGACAAAAATATATTTTACAATTAGGAACAATCCCAGGCTTAAAAATAATTTGTCACAGTCAAATAAATTTTAAAATCACTTAGTTTCTTATTATATTACAAAAGAAATGCATTTATAATAATAAATTACATACAGTAACAAATAACTGCATAAAAATAATGAAAATCTAAAATGGAGAATTCATACCTAATTTTGTACCAAAATCTAAACGTGCCCTGCGCTGGTATCGTAAGTTTGCTCTGAAATAAAAATCAAGTAAATAAAATATACAAAAATTTATTATCCAAATCATCTTACTTTATTTCCTGTTTCTTGACCATTTCATTCACAATAAAAGTGAGTAATGGGGATAAAACTGCAAACACAATAACAAAATTTGCTATTTGAAACCCTATATAATTTTCATAGTCTTTAGCGGCTTGATTGAAACTCAAAATGGTAAATATTAATTGCAGAATTAATCTGAAAATTTAAAAAGCTTTTAGATTTGAAATATTTTAAAATTTGTAATCTAGGTCTGTTTGTTTGTGTGCTCTATGTGCTGGATAAAAACAGAGTAAGCATCAAATGAAGTCAAATTGTGATTTCTCATCCTCTTTCATAAAATACAAACAATGCCTAAAATTGGTTTGGTCCAAACTTAGATCAGAACAAACAACAACAAAACCTACAAATTGTTACAGGTTATTAAATTTTATTTTTTATATGTATTACTCCTATAAAACAATACTAATCTGCAATTACTTCAAAAAAAAAACCTCTACTAATCTAACTGATGGAACTATACAACACCTGAGTTAGTTTAAGGTTATGTAGCTGTTCTACTCCACTTACTCAACCACTGAAGTAGGAAGAGTTACAAGTATTTCATGTTCTAGATGATCTGGGAACAACTGTTCAACACAAATGAATGCAAAATAGTTGCTCATTTTACTTAGAAAAGATTCAAGCAAACAAACAGACTTTATAACATCAACATGGTACTTATATATTGTATAGGTATTAAGCATACTTACAGTGCTATAACTATAGCTAGCCAAAGGAAATTTTTATGAGGACTTCTTTGCCAAATAGAATATTCACGATGTACAAAACTCATAGAAATTGTGACTGAAAAGAACTCGGAACATAACTAATTAAAACCAAAAATCTAATTTTTACTTACTAAGATGAAATACAATAATAATGACAGATATATTTTGTGCTGATGGTATATCAATCCAACTATCATTTATATTGAAATTGCTGGGCAAGTAAAATAAAGTACAAGTACAGTTTCTTTCTAAGCATAAATCAGTGCAGTAACTAGCCAACGTTCCACCAAATGATAGCAAAACGCATACTAGCATAGGAACAAATTTAATACCATAACACCAGATAATAAAGATGAAAACCTGTAACATTTGTATTATTCAGATTAAAACTGATTCATAACTAGAGATGGGAATTTTACCAGTGGTAACAAGATTGGCACTCACTGTGAATCATATTAATGTACTCAAGATGTCGCATCGCTGCAAATTTGATCACACCTACAATTAGCATCTTGAAATGTCGTGAAAACCCAACTTCAATAGTATTTTTTTAACTTAATTTACAATTTTAATGTTCTGATGTAAGTTCCACCCTGCTACCAATGGCTAAACCCCATGTCTGTTCATAACAAAAAAATACATACTTCAGAATTAAATCCAATGTGTTTTTTACCCTGTGGTTTTTTTTGCAACTTCTGAATCAATTGAAGTTCCCATTAAAGAAACACTAAGGCATGGTATAATAACACAACAAATCCATAAGACTTGTCCAGTTGTAAGTAAGGCAGGTAGCATTAAAACTGCTGCTAATAATTGCATGACACTTATTGCTATACAGGAACACAACCAAAATTGTACTGTAATTCTCACTGTTAGTACAATTACATTTGATGATTAAATGAATATGTGTACCTGTATTCCACAATAAACGCATATAATACCGTGATTCGATAATTAAATGGAATATTGATAATGGGTCTTCTCGTTTAATTGACAAAGAACAAGCAACTGAATTTAATGCACGGGATAATTGAATTGGAGATAGTGAACCATCTTCCTCTGATTTAAATGTTTCAACTTTTTGGCACACTTGTGGATATAATGGTTCAACAGCAATGCTACAAAATCAATATAAGTATATTTATTAATCTTCTTTAGATTCACTCGAGACACTAAAAAAAGAGTAATTATTTTTACCTTGCATCTGCCTGCATAAATATTCCCATCGTTTCATAATTTGCAGATGAACCCATAACACAAATAACTTCACCATAATCTTGCATTATTCGTAGCATCTCCTTTGTACTGGATGCTGTACAGTCAGTAAAAAGAGATACTAATAATGGTACATTATCTATATTTTCAATATGTGGCCTAATTTTATCTATACCTCTTGGTAATTTTGCCTTGAAGATAATTGCTAAATCAATATTGTTCGTTTCATTTTATATAATCAAGACAGACTTACTCTGTTACTCATATCAAAATTAATAGGTGCACTTTGCTCAGTACTATCTGTTAAACAACTTAGTGACTGCCATTCATGAGATGTACTATTTAATTCTACACCATGAATATGCACACTATCTTGACTGGTAGCGTGGTTAACCATATCCTGATTTTGTTCGTCTGAATATTTAGCAAGCGGTTCATGTTCTGTGTCAAATTTAACAACAGAATGCTCTAGATTAATAGCGCTTGGTGCTGAATAACTAAGAGCTTTCGAAGAGTCAAGAGTGCTATAAGAAAATAATAGAATATTAATTATAAAATTACATGAACTAATTACATGCAAAATCACGTTCAGATTACAAACAATTTTAAAACATGCAATTTCACTAGTAAATACTACATTAATAATAACATATGTACTTTTAGTGCAATCACATTTTTATAATACATATAATATTTTTTCAATGATTAAACATCAGTGACAACAAAATATGAAATGCATTATTATTCTCAAATTATTCTTATGTTGTCTTCATGTTAACATAAGAAAATACAAAAAAAATAATAGTCAGTTAAGGTTGTGTATGATAACATTAATTTATTAGCTGCTAATTTCAGTATGGAATTATTGTCCTCAATGTACACTTACATAAAACAGTTTTTAATTGAATTTTGTTATTAAATATTATATTTTTGCAATTGCATTAATACTTACAAGATAAAACACAAAAATGTAATATACCATTGCAACTATTTGTTTCCTACAACAAGACCGTTACGTATTTCCAAAACTATATAAAATTGTACATACGATTTATACAAAATGCAAGATCATACAACTTCTTGATATTATGTGCATGCTTAGGCTCTCTAACTTAAATTCATGCTTAAGGAGGTTACCAATGTATCTAGTGCTTAAATAATAAAATTAAGTTATTGATACAGTAATTCCATTTTCTTTAGAAATTTTAACAAACTATTGGTATTTTATTAACTAAACACTTAAAAGGAACATGCTACATGCAAGATTAGTCAGAAAGACTTAGAAAAGTTGGAAACTCATTTCTAAATGTATTACACTTGTAGTAATTATAATTTTGAAAGAAATATACAAAATGCATGCAAATCCTGATAAATTTATGTGGTAGATTCCTCATCAATAAACAAATATTGTTTTTTAATAGCATTTGGTCTATTCTGCTTTGTTTATTTATAAATATGTCAAAAAGCTACAGTATGATGGGAGTTATTTTATATTTTTAAGCAGATCAGGGGCTTTTACATAAAATCTTGCACAGGGAGCTCCTAACTCAGTAGAATTGGCCAAAATGTTTATCTAGATTCTAGATAGTTATGATGAGTCCATCTATTAACTTGTTAATGCAATTTTGAAACATGAAATGCCTGAGACATAAATATATTTAAAAAGTCTAGTAACCATTATAAAGTTATGAGTAAAATAAAAGACAGTTACATAGATTACAAAATTCTAATTTTTGGTAAAGATTTAGTTTATTTTAGACATACAAATAACAAAAATGTAACAACAAATACATATCCACAAATCAAAGATTTTAAAAAAAAATGTCCTTAAAAACAACTGAAATGTGGATAACAGAGTTCAGAGATAAAATAAAAGTGATTTAACCTAACTTATTTATATCCATTTTCTGTATTAAGGCTGGGCTGTAGCCCATAACCAGTAGCGATAGCATAATGACACGGTCACAGGTCTGGGTTCAGCAATGCTCCTGATGAAACATGGGAAGTTCCCCTGGATTCAGAGAGGAATACAAAATAGCAAATCTAAAAATGGAACAATCCCACCAGATGCAGAAAAAAACGGTAGCTTTAAACATTGTCTTTGTTGGAGATTTAAATTTTAGAAAGCCATAGTAGACTCGATTTTTCATTTGAGATAATTCTTTCCTAGAATAAAACTCGAGGATATTTGAACATACATATATAATGCTTTTTAAATTTTATTTTTATAGGTATATGACATATACTATGTATACCCTCCAATAGAACACTGTTTATATCCTAAATTCGACAGTTAACAACAAAGAGTGTTAGAATTTAATTTCAAATTCATCTTCTAAGTTCCTCACAAATAATTAATTAATTCTCTTGTGTGTTGTTACAGTTGATATTTTTATTAGTGATAGATACAGTTGAAGGAGTCAAGTTTGCATACCTTAGCTCTATTTGGACAAGATTCAAACACATGTATGCTACTAAAAAATTAAATAATTACATCATATTTCAAGTCTAAAATCAATTCCACAAATAAAAGTTACTCTTGCCTCTTTCTCACTCCTTTCTGCAAAGGAACATCACCCAAGTGTTCCTTTCTAATATCTGATCAAAATTATTTAGTTCTGATAGTCAAACTCTAAAATATATGAATGTGTTCTATGGTATGTATGAACCGATTTGGCCAATTTTGCCCTGTGCCCTTGTATGTTCAGAAGGTGGTATTAAAAAAGGCTCTAATATGTTAATAAGCTGCCTAACCATGTTGTTCTTAAGATGATAAATCCTAAACAAACTAGATTCCCAAAAGATTTTCGAATGGATCATCTCTGACTCTCAGACCACGTCAACATCATGAAGGTCAATTAATTGCTGCTTGTTCTGCTTCTTCGGGATTATCTATTGCAACAATGTTTTATTTCATCAATCACTGCCATTTTGAATTACATAAAAAAAATTAACTCATTGTGCTTCTAAGAAGAACCTAAATCTCAAAGATAGTACCGTTTCATGTGAAATGTGTATTTCTAAAAGTTGATCCCATTACAATCACATCATGTGAAAAGTTCTCATATGAAATTCAATTTGTATTATTCAAGAATGCCAGAATTAAATGTTGTTAGAAAGTGATGTCGTATTCATATTTCTCATATGAAACTGATTCGAGAATTGGCTCCCAGAGAGTGCTTCTTTGTGAAACTGCAAAATCACTACCTGACAGACCCAACTTTGGGAGTTGTTATCAACAACCCCTAAAACCATTTTTTAGTACCTAAAAAAAAACTACTTAGATGTATTAATAGCAAGGGCAAGTTTCTCTAAATATCCCTTACAAAAGGGACATTCAGCTAGAAAATCACCTGATTTGAAATTGCATAGGACGATTTCCAATAGAAGAGTGATTCTCTGTAGAATTATCGCTATCAAGTATTTGTTGCTTCAAAAACTAACACGCTAATATTCTCATCAGAGGTACAGATGTAAGAAGTTTGAAAACTTGATACCCTGTATCTCATTGAGTTAAATCACTTCTTTTGTTTCTAGAATCTGCTGTCAACATTATTTGTTGATTGTTTGTATTTATGCAAATAGATTTAATGTTAACTTTTTAACCCAAGCTAAGAATAATAAAGAAGTATTTATAGCGACAGTGTAACACTAGCCTTATCTTCCTTTCACATGCATTTGGCCATGCTAAATAGTAAAGTTTAATGCACCGAATAAGAATACAATATATTGAAATTTCACTAATTTGGACTAATTCAAGGGAAACTGGCCCAAATTAGTTAAGAGACTGAAATGTAAAATGTTTGGTTCATTACTTTCTTAAATTTCTAAATTTAATATTAGAAATAAATAATGAAAAATCACAAGAACATAACGGAAATTATTTGTTATAATACCAACTTTAATGGAAATTTATATCAATAAAAATACAAATATAAAAGGGAACCAAGAAAGGATTTACAAATAATGCATTTGATGAAGTGTACCAAATCGGTCCAAATTGTCAATAATTCCAAATTAGTGAGGTTTTACTAATTATGCAAAAGTTTGGTAATATGGTGCAAGAAAAATGAAAAGATATATAGTGGTGACATTTCTTCAATTTCATCTTCAGAATCTCATGTGTTTTATTAAATACCATCATATCTATAGTTATGTTACAGACCCCAAAACCATATTAGTTCGCCTACTTCTATACTTTATAACCATTTCTCAGTTCTTTTGGGAAATATTGAAAGATTGCAAAAGCAGTTATCTTGTAGTATCAGAAATATCTATTCATCATTTTTTTTTAATACTGAAAAGATTAGTGATATTGATTTTCTACATAATAAAAGGAGGCTCCACAAATGCTCGATTTTACAAACTTTACCAAGGAAACATAAGACTGCAGTCTTTTCAAGCAGTAACACTAAAAACTGAAAACCAAAATAAAATTTGATGTTTTCAATTAATTTAAAAATTAAGGCAAAATGCCATTGTACTAAAGCTTTTAACACCATCTAGCATCTACCTCCAAATTTGTGGGAAAAAAGCTTTATTTTTAGATGTTCTACCATTCCCTTACAATTATCAAGATATAAGGTACATCCTGTATATTTTGAAAGCAATAAAGAGTAAATGCAATGAAAGTGGGTCAATTAATATGGCTTTGGGCTCACATCTAGGCATAGCTCATGCATTGTTTTCGGAGAGCTGCACTTATTAATGCTTGTAATTTATGTACAAGTTAAAATTAAAAGGCTGATAATATTGCATTCATTTTCCTAAATTCAATTTATACATAAATTATAAAGATTATTATTAGCCATGACTCTCTCTGAGAAATCATACTTGAGTTACACTGGGTGTGTTTGCCATCATGCTCAGAGATTAGAGGAGACACAATGATATCGATCACGTGACCGGTTTCACATTAAGCGATGCTAAATGCCTTTAGAGAAGTTTGCAATCAGCTGATCACAGTACAGTTGAATCAAGTAGCAAACAAGCCAGCGTAGAGCTTGTTTTCAATTATAAGGGGCAGTTTTATATAAAAAAATACACTAAATGCAAAAGCACGTTATAGCAACGCAGAAAAATTATCAAGGTGAGAAATGAAGCTAATTCCTTTGCTGATAAATTGATGAACAGCTGATGACGGTGGCATTGCGCATACCTGGTTCACAATGCTCACGGCTGTCCATTGCTGTACTTCGAGCACATCAAAAATGCTCGATTTTATCTGATCTGCAACAATCGGCGATTGACAAACGCACCCACTGTATCAAGCAGTATTCATCTCTATTATGTGCAGTAATATTTACTGTGTTGTTAGTAATGCAGTATACTGTGCTTGAGCAATTCACCTAATGTTAGTTTCTTCTCATTAAAAAGTTGTCCCTATCTGAAGAAGTCTTTTGTTAACTATATCTTTCTTGCAATATCTTAAATCTTTCAATTTCAACAAATGGAATATTATACAACTTGCAGCTATTATCTTTGTCATTTAGAAGGTCTGTTCTCACAAGCATTGATTTTGCATTCATTTACCATACAAAATAAGAACAAATAAAAAAATGCTTAATTGTTAATTAATTAAAGCAAGATGATCTGCAGGTAAGAGTGATCATCTTAATTTTTCAATCAATGTTTTTGATATCAGTGCAAAAAGATTATTTTTGGATTTATTAGTCATGCTCACAAGATGATAGAAAAAAGTCTTTTTTTATGTTTCATTTAAATGACTTCCTTATGGCAAGAGTTTTCAATTACAAGTTAGATTTGTTTAATAATTGTTTTTTAGTTGTTATTAACCTTGCTCCAATGGAGAGTATGAAAACTAATTAAGACGTATGGTGTATTCAATGAACTCACCAATTTAGCTCTTAGCTTTCTGCTGTAACTTTTTTAATGACGTAACCTACTATGAAATATCACTTTCATTTATTTGACATAAAGAAAATAAGCTAAGTCAGCATTCCAAAAAAACTTAGCTTGCAATTCAATATAAATTGCTGACCCATTGAATGCACATATTGACAATATCAATAAAACATTATAAGCAGATTGGTTTTTTTACTATTAGAGGAATATAGAAAATTACGGTTGCTAGATAAAAAAACATTTACTCCCTCTTCCCCATAATAAAAGTAATAATTCTTGCATGTGAATGAAATATATCACATTCTTTTTTTAATAAACTCAAATTATTTAACACCAGTTACTGACATTTTTAAAACTGTCCAATTTGCTAAAACAAAAAATATATAACATCATTTTAATTGTCTACTGCTATCAAGTTTGGTAATAAACACTTTAAGAATGCAGTAGTGCATAGAATTTCAAAGAAAAAGAAATTTACATACACAGAGCATAAACAGATTTTACACTTCTTTTTATTAATCACCAGTTAAGAGAATGAACAGATCAGTCTGCTAAAATGAGATTTTGAATCACTATATTTGGAGAATCAGTGATTAGATTTTTGTTACGAACAGTAAAGGCGCTTAAGGTTATAAAAAGCTAAACTAAAAGACATATTACCTTCAAGGTCACAGCCCTAAACATTGTTTTGGAAAAGTTGAAGCAAAGATCTGCAAATGAGGCTGACGGTGTTGTTTCACTTGGATACATTTCTGCAGACCTAGTAGAATTGCTTTTTATCATTCAAAATTTTGCTGCTAGAGGTCATGCAAGAACAATCAAAGTCATCATTATTTGCTTGATAATAGAAAGAAATAAAAGTTATGTTTGTAGATTCGTCAATAAGAAACCTTGCAAAAGATTTCTGGTGAAAAACAAAACAGAAATGCTAATTTTGGTCGACTTAAAAAATCATGAAAAATACCAAATATTCACCATTCGTTATGAGATTTGAGAATATGGCAGAACATAGCCTCAAAATAAGATTGGCGCAAGTTTAGTTCAATTAACTTGTTTTATCACTCTCAAACTGGAAAATTGGTAAAGGTGTCATTTATTATTCTTGTTCCTATCTCTGGAATGAAACTTTTTTTGTCATGATTGTTATTAATTAATTGCACAGGGTATGAATGATCTCCATTTGATGTTTTGCCATAATATTTTGCAGAATCATATTTTGACATTTGTAATTGTAATTGTATAAACGCTTTCTATCTTGGACTATTAACTGAAAAATGCTTAACAATTGTACCCCAAACATGGCCAATAATATACAATGTGTGTCAAACTTTGGTCAAATCTACAACTCTTTAATGTGTAGTATATTTGACCAAAACTTGAAATTGATCAGAAAATAAATATAGAGATACAGAGATGTGAAGGGGAGAAGTGAAACACACTGCATATCTTTTTAAACTAAAATTAATCTATTTTGACCAATCATTTATCAGATTCGTCTTAGAAAGTCTAACCACTATAAACAGTTACAATATAGTTCCATTTTTGAATTTAGATCCGTTTAGGATTAAGTGCTGTGGTGTACAGTTCTAGTTAAGAAATGACCGTTGTCCGTAGTAGAAGTAAGGGGCTCTGCACACTGCATCACGGTCGTCCAGAAAGCTCAAATTAGAAATCCGAAAGTGAATTATTTGAAATATGTTTTATTAGTAATGTAGCATTATTACAAGAGTTATAGTCTTTTCCGATCATTTATCATTCCTTTTTTTATGTGTATGATGCAGAACCATAAGTTAGAAAAGTAGATTTTAAAGAAATTAAATTATTTTTATTTGAACCGTGGTGGGTTAACACTTGGCAAGCAGGTAGCCGTTTTATAATACTTTTACCTGCATTGTTTATCTTTCTAAACATAAATGAATAGGAAAAGGATGCATACAGCAACACAACTAACGAGTATACGCTTATGGATGGCATAATATAGAAAGCATGGGCTAAAGGGAAATAGAAGATTTTAAGTTCTGGTGGACTTGTACAGTCAGGATAATCCGAAACGGGTCTAGATTTAAAAATTGAACTATACCATAAACTGGTAAAAATTGATTAATTTTAGGTAGAGGAAGTAAGACCTAAAATATAACTAGAATGACCACTGAGGGCAAGTGCTTCATTATTAATAACTTAGCAATGTCATAACACATGTGTTGCTTTATTTTAAACAATAAAGATGTGCAAATAAAAAGAGAGAAGTATCTTCATCTAATTAGTAATCAGTAGGGTAAACCAATCATTTCATTCTTGTTACATTTACACATTGTAAATGTTTTTCATCTAGCGATGTAATTGTCTATTCATCCTGTAGCCAAGAACTAATCTGTATGCAGTGTTGTAACTGTTTTCATATCAAACTACCACAACCTGAAATAAGAGACGAGATTCCTACAAGTAGCTCTGTATCAAGTGTTTGTTCTCTGCATGGTGTCAGTTGTACTCTACAGGGTGGATCAAATTTGATATAATAGACAAGTTGCACATTTTTTAAAAACCATTTTGAATGATTCTACATGAAAAAACAAAATTTTCAGTATAAGCATTATAAATTTTTTTATTAGTAATAATACAACAATATTTAATTAAAAATTGGATTAGTTGAATGAGGTTGAAAGTAATCAAAAAACAGTTGATTAGGAGTATAGGAATTTAGATTATAATTTAACTGAGTCATATCAGTTGAGTTTATTTACACAACTCACATCACAGAACAGGTCTTGTTTCATAAGCCATTCGAACACCATTTTCAATTATGTGATTGTTTCATCATCTTACTCTTATTTTTTAAATGCAACATCTTTTGAGATAAACTTTCTTTCATACTAATTTTTTGCCTAATATTTAAATTACTTAGTCTATATATCTAATATGAATTTTCAATTATTCAATTTTTATGCAACTTCTCTATTGCAGGATGTCTCAGCAGCTAGAATACAGGGTGTTCAAATATGACTGAACGTCACGTGATTGACAAAGTGCGACAAATATGCCAAAACTAATATCTGAGAGAATTAATTTTGTGTATATCGGGTTACATAAGCAACGTTCTTCTAGTTCATAACGATTAGTTCTTATCACAATAATACATAAGCTGTCAATAAAAAAAATCTTTGAGAGGCGGCACCTTCAGTCATTAATGAATACACAGTAGCTAGAGAAATACTGAACTACTTTTTCCTGCTTAGTTTATTGATGCAAACAGATTTTTGATATATGCCATAGCGTATAGAATGGAATAAGTGTGCGTACTTGCTCATTTTCTTATGTGAGATGGTGTTGCAGCAAGACTGCAGCGTTAGTTTTGCTACAAAGAAATGTAAGGTGCGTTTAATGCAAAGAGCGGTAATTTTCTTACGTTACCAATTCAAAGGGAGAGTTCATGTGGTTTGAACGTGCTTATATTTAAATTATGTAATTTGTTATCAATTTAAAAATAAATGCAAATATTAATTTATTATCTGACAATTTGAGAAATAATAAATACGGCATATACCATGTTGTAAATTTGCAAAAAAGTATTGCAAAGGAGGCTATTGCTAAGATTATTTTAATATACAAGGTGTTCCGTGACTTGACTGACAAACATATACCAAATTTATTCCAGAGGCCATTACGATCAAAAAATGTTATATAAACTATAGGTGAATTCCTCTACTTTTCGCAGATATTGAAGGAAATTAAAAAAAAATTGATAAGAAAAGAAAATTTATTCATCAATGAATAGCTAATTAAGACAAAATTACACCAACTGTTCAAAATGAGAACCGCCATTTTCTGAACATACAACTACCCTTCGAGCCATAGAATGTTGCCAGCTAATTCCTGCCAATTCATTTTTAAGAGAATTAGTAGCTTCAATTATTCAGTTAGTCAAATCTTTGCATGTATCTGGTTTACCATTACTATACACACAAGATTTGAGGCAACCCCACAGAAAAAATTTAGAGTAGATAAATCAGGTGACCAAGCCAGCTAATGTATAGGACCACCTCATCCTATTCACCTTTCTGGAAGAGTTTCATTAAGAAACACCATCACTTGTCTCCCAAAATGTGATGGTGCTCCATCTTGCTGGAACCACATGCCATGTTGAGCTTCCAGAGGAATATCTTCTGTGTAATTCGACAATTCTTCTTCCAAAAAGTGAAGGTAATTTTCTGCTCTAAGAGGTCCTTCAATAAAATGAGGCTCAATAAAATGGTTATTTAACAAGCCGCACCACATGTTGACAGAAAAACAATGTTGATGGTTAACTACAATTGTGGTATGTGGGTTTTGTTCTGCCCAGATGTGAGAATTACATGTATTGTTACTACCATTCCTTATAAATTGAGCATCATCCGTAAAAAGTATGTGTGGAACAACCTCCAAGTTATTTTGTAGCCACTGACAATACCGTACTCGATTTTCTAAGTTTTCAGGAAGTAAATGCTAGACATTTTGTAAATGATAGGGATAAAGCCCATCATGGTGTAGAATTCTCCACACGGTGGTTTAAGGAATTCGCGTTGTTTGAGATATTCTATGAATACTGGTAGAAGGATTTCGTTCAACTGCATTTAAAACTACTTCAGCTTCCTGCTTATTCCCATTTTCATCTCTTTCTACACAATGACCTGGGAAAGATCCTGTCTTTCTCAAGCAGCAAAAAACGTTAGAAAATGTTGTATGGTGAGGAACAATGCAATCTGGGTATCGCCTGAGGTACTCCGCTGCATGTCCACTTCCATTGCAAAACCCAGACGAAAACCATATCAGCATACTCTGCATTAGTAAAATGCAGCATAATGGCTGAAATTAATAACACAGCACAAAAATTATTCAGCATTAACTACGACAGTAAACACGTCAATAAACTGTCATTTGTCACAAATACGTCAATTCATTAAAACTTTCTGATTGTTGTTTATTACCAACTTTTTTACAATTTCCTTCGATATCTGCAAAATGAAGAAAAATTCACTTATAGTTTATATAACATTTTTTGATCGTAATGACCCCTGGAATATATGGTATAAGTATGTTGGTCAAGTCGCAGAACACCCTGTATTTGAAACTATTTAACATTCTTATAAACACAAAAATCTCAATCTACTATAGGTATCTTTTTATTTTATTCATCATTTTCTTCTTCAAGTTCAATATGTTTATTACTCTGGTTCTTTCCTTTTTGTGCATATTTCTGACATAAATATGTCCACCAATTATTATCATCCTTATGAAATTGAATTATTTTTATTTTAAGTTTCTTTTTTCTAAAAAAAAATTTATTTTTTTTTGAAATTAACTTTACCTTTTCTGAAAATGAATTTACATCTTATTACACGGCCTGATTCTGTTTTGTATTCTAGATTTTTCTAATTTATATTATTGTTTTAAATTGTTTTTAAACATAATAACACGCAAAGAAGTTATGTACTTTCAAAGTAAGTTTCTCTAAACCATTGCAAATTTTAGATAAAGCATAACATCCATGAAGTTAGAGTTATTACCGACCAATGTGCACTAACATTAAATTAGAGTTTAAAAGAAAGGACCTGATAGGACCATCTACTATCTTTGTTGTCTTCTTTGTGATGGTGCTGCCGCCCACGGAGGACCATCAAACTCAGGAGTGCGCACATTTAAAACAATTGATATGCTATGTATATGTTTTCATTTTTGCATTATAAGCAAAAACTGATTTTTTTAAATTTCTGTAAGTAGGTGTATCTTGGCTATTGAGAAAACAGAAAGTCATCTCAAAGGTTATTTATGCAAATCAATATTTAGAATAAATTAACTTTTGATGATGTACCAATCATAGTTGCATTTGCAGTTACTCAAATATACAGTAGAATCCTAGTTATCTGATGTAACATGGGCTGATCCTGCTTTGGATAATCAATATCTCAGATAATACAGAATATAGAAGAATATATAAAATTTGCTTTAGGTAATCGACATATAATAATAGACACATTTTGATATATGCAAAATGAAATAATCTGTGTGTTAGTAATTCTCTGTTGGTAAACTAGGACAATATGAACAGTATTTCTCAGATAACCTAGAATAACATCATCATTTAGTTTAAGTTCATATTAATTAGTTACCTCAGATAATGTGATCAAATGATCTCAAGTTGGATATTTTCATTAGTTATTGAGTTTGTGCACTTAGGAAGTTCTTCTATAGGGATACACTAATAGATAAAAGCTAAATAGTGAATATAATGTGTTATTGTTACCTATAAAGTTTCAGACAAATATCACTCTGTGATGCAAAACACTAAAACAATTGTATTGGAAGTTGTTCTTTTCCACATCATTCTCAAGCTTCTATTTCTGTTCTTAAAAAAACCATGACACACATGATTTTGGAAATTACATTATTCTTATATTACACATACAGCGCAGTTCATTTAAATGGAATAATAGATATAAAATGAGTAATGCATACCGATTTCAATAAAAATACACCTTTTAAACCAATGTTTCTCATTTTCCTGCCATATTGGAAAAAGTAGTGACATCACTGAAATTTTTTTAAATAGCAATGTTACATTTTTTCGTGGTTTTTGGTAGAGCTAGAAACAATCTTTATAGTAACATCAAAGTTGTCGTAGGTTACATAAGAAAAAAATCGAGAAAGATCACTTGAAATGTTTAACTTTAGGTCATTTAAGTACTATTAAAGTAATAAAAGACTTGACTTTTTCTTGTGGGGTTATTTTAAAAGTAAGGTCTATCAGACTAGACCTTGCAATTTGGAAATGTTGAATGGTCAAATCTGTGACGAAATTCAACATATAACCCCAGAAGTAGTACATCAAGCGTAAGAAGAGTTTACTCACTGTCTGGGGCATTGCCAGGCAGGCACTACAAGGCCGACAATTAGAACATTTAATTTAATGTTGTATCAAATAAAAATGAATTGTTATTTACCTTTTGATTTCTTTTCTTGTTACTTTGAAGTAGTACCTCAATGACTTAAATAAAAGCATTTAAGCACTTTTACTTTGAAGTAGTACCTCAATGACTTAAATAAAAGCATTTAAGCACTTTTTTCGATTTTTCTGTTATGTAAACTATGACAACTTTGTTATTACTATAAAAAAAGCTTCCAGCTCTACCAAAAACCACAAAAAATGCAAATTGCTATTTAAAAAAATCTTGATAACGTACTACTTTTCCCATTATGACCAAAAAATGAGAAACATCCATTTAGAAGGTGTATTATTATTGAAATCGCTATACCCCATATAGCACTGGACATCCAGTGGACGTCCATTTGTCATCCAAATTTCGTCCCGACGTCCATGGACGTAAATTGGACATCCATAGGACGTCCGTGTTTGAACGTCCACTGAACATCCAAAAGTCATCCGGCCATCTATAGACTTAATTCGAACATCCATAGAATGTCCGTGCTTGAACGTTCATTGAACGACCATTAATGGACATCCAATTTTGGCCCCGAATTATCAGACGTAAAATGTACATTAGATGCCCGTGTTTGGAAGTCCAAGTTTCGTCTAATATTTTAATTTAAAAAATGATTATTTTTAAGTATCTGAACAAATTGTTGACTAAAAATGTACATCACATAAGCATTCCAATGTGGATTCCTTAATGATGTACGAAATAACGAATGTTAATTGCAGTCAGAAAATCTCAAATATTTATATACACTTTTAACTTTTTTTTAATATTTGGACGAATTCTGGACTAAAATTGGATGTGCAGTGGACATATAATTTTAGTTCAAAATTCGTCCAAATATTTCAAACTTCCAGATGTCAACGATGGTAATTTCAGTTTTCAATAATAAAGCGTAGTAAAATAACACAGAGTTATATACAACTTTTCCAAGTCTTAATAATCGATAAAAAACCAATAATAAAATAAGTTATATTACAAATATAAATTCATATAAATATTAGATTATATGTAAAAATTAGATATTCTAAGTGATTTTCCATACTAATATTACAAATTTGTTTTTTAAACTTTTTTTTCACATCTTCATCGACAATTGTACCCGAATGCTTTTTAAAGTTTAACATGCGTAGTCATATAAAACAATATCCCTGCTCTATGGCGAGCCATTCATCATTGGTTGAAATTATGAATCACCTAGTGGTCAGTCGCAGTAACGGTTTTTCTTAACAATACCATCAGTATAACTGTTCTATTCATGCAGCATCGAGATTTGGCTTTATTTCTAGCGTGCTATACTTGTGCTTTGTTGAACAGAGAGAGGTACGTATTTTTTTACTGCAATAGATACTTTATAATCAGAGCCCGGACAGATCACCGTATTTATTTAATTTTTATTGCTAAAGTTTGCACGTGTTTTTAAGAAGTATTATTTCTAGGAAAACATCTTCAAACATAAGTTTATTTTTATTGATTTAAAAATTATTATAATTATAATAATAATTATAGTATATGTAATGATATGAATGCAAAATTATCGATATTTTAAATTATTCTTGATCAGAAAGCTACAAATACCAAACAAAAGAAAATAAATTTATTTAAATAGCCTGAGGGGTTGAAAAATCTGAATACGGTCTTTCCCTTTACCTAGCTCGTCGTTTGTGAAGTTATAATACGTAATGTCACATACAACGACTTATTATATATTATGTTACTATAATGTCTCACATTACTTATATATTTTTAGATGCAGCTACAAGAGTATTTTCGGGCGAGTGTACCATCAAAAATGCAGAAGACTGTATGAAAACATGGTTGCGGCGGGCCAAAGAGCGCCACACCTCTAAAAGCAGGGCATTACCAAATAAACACAATCAGTAATGAGTATCTCATCATAATAATTGAAAATAAAACTTTAATTACCAATTAATAATTGAGTTTTTCTTTCCTTTATGTACCTTATTGAAAAAAGGATATTAACTTTTAGAAATTTACACAAATGGCATGGCAAATAGGTTAATATAAACAAGTTTGGTATGAAAGTTATTATAAAAGTGATTATTTTAATATGAATTGCTAAAATAATGGCCAAGGCAATGTATATAGTAGTATTTTCAGTTTGAAATTATAAGATATGTTAGTTAATACATATTGAACCGTACTCTTTGTGTTTAGATTTAAATGTTCTACAAATTATTATCAAGACGACAAGTTTTGTCCTGTTAAGATTTGATATTTTATTTAAATTTTAATTATGATTTTAATGTAATTACAATATACAGAATACAATAATGGTTTCAACTTTCTAATCAAGTGTATCAGCAGTTATTACTATAATATTATTCACATTTGTTTCTCTAAATCACTTTTAGTAGTAGTTGTTTGAGCAAGAGCATTATTTTTAATGGAATAATAAACTATATAATATCCACACCAGGTTTTATTTATTTGTGATGAATATATCTCATTCATGAAATGTCGCCAAATTGCATATAATGAAATACATTAAAAATTACATTCAAACAATATTTAAAAAAAAGAATGTCCAAATTATATCCACAAAGAACGTTCAAATTGCATGTACAAAGGATGTACAAATTCCATAAAAAAATGCATCCAAAAAGATTACAAAATATGTCCAAGTTATATCCAAAAAACGTTCAAATTATGTCCAAAGGTCGTCCAAATTATGTCCAAACATCGATCAGATTATGTCCTAACATCGTCCGAAGTATGTCGAAAAATCGTCCAGATTATGCCCAAAGGTCGTCCAAATTATGTCCAAACATCGTTCGAATTATGCCCAAAAATCGTCCAAACTATGTCCAAGAATCGTCCGAATTATGTCCAAAAATTGTCCGAATTATGTTCAAATTACGTACAAAAAAAGTACAAATTACGTCCAGTAACGGACGTCCGTAAAATGTCCAAAATTGTGACAAATGTACGTCCAATGGACGTCCGTCAGTCAAAAGTTGGACGTCCACTGGACAACCGTCCGCTGAAATTTGGACATTCAATGGACATCCATAGGATGTCCGTGTGCTATATGGGACATGTCCCAGCAATTTCTTGGAAAATTGGTATTACCTATTTTATATTCATTATTCCATTTAAATGGGCCACATTGTATATTTAATTACTACCAAGAAACATCTGTATAAGATGAAAATTTAATTTGAGCCATTTTATTCCAAATATCAATTCCACACAAAAAACAAGAGTGTTATTTTTTAATTTCTCAACTAACCCAAAAACAATTTTAAAAAATCAACTTTTGCTTATCGATCAAAAACAAAACACATATTAGAATTCTCATTAAATAGTAACAGATATTCAGTTTTTTTTCTAGTTATTCTAATTTTTGAAATATCCTGCATTAACATTTAATTTGGTCCACCCTTTCATTCGATTGTAGTTTAATACTAATAACCCCTACATGTAGGAACATGATAGGTTTTGTATCTATAATATCTGATGATGGTTGTTGGCCAATTGATCAAACTGAAATGGAGAGAAAGGCTAGAACATTTTTTATAAAATGTCAATGTGTCATATTAAAAGAGGAATCATCAAATATTGAATTTTAGGTAACCAGTATAAAATGTTACATTTTATTTATGAATAGACCGAATAATAGCTAAGAGATTGTGGAAATTATGATCTACCTTGTAACTGAAATTATTCCTGTGTCGTAAATATGCAAGTACATATGTAAATAGAACCAAATTTGCTTGAACAATTAACAAAATAAAATAACATTTTTTGAAATAAAAAGTGCAATAATTACTAAATGCTAAATTTGGATTCCTATAACTACAAGTCTATACTATTTTTGCTATTGGTCAAACTCCAATTGCAAATATAATATAGTACCTATCAGTATCAAAGACGGGCCTTGCATCTGAAGTTGGTGAATGCAGTTTTCGAGTACTATTAGCACCTACACGACGAGGTAAATCTGCTGGTGAACTCACACGAGCTGTTCCATTATTAGCCCAGCACTCTGAAGGTCCGCTCTCTCGTCTGATATATTCCAATTCATTAGTAAAATTTACAATTATACAGAAATAATTTGCTATTCAATAGTGCAGAAAAAGCAAATCTTTATAGCAATGATTATTAACGATAATTAAAATAAAGTTAAAAGCAAAAAATAAATAAAAGAACCAATCACCAATTTTAAAATAAAAACTCAATGCTGTAATGATCTGCAAAAATGATGTCTTTTTATATAAATGAAGATGTAGAACTGACAAAATATAATATTAAAGATGAATGACAAGAGAAGACAACAAAACTAATAGTACTAACATTAAATATAAAACATAGGTCAAGTTCTACAACATGAAAACATACATTACGTATATAAATATTAAAAATATAATACCTGCTTCTTTCACTTAACAAAGAAATATGACAGTTCCAACCACTTTCCAAACCCATTTTTTCACTAAAAACCCTCGATCTTAATTCATTTTCTTTACTAAAGTGAACGAATCTTATACATGCTCTTTCTAGTTGTTCTATAAGATGCACCTACACAAAACAGAAACAGTACTTTACGATTTCATTAGCTGATTCTTTTATATGCAAATTGCTTTTTAATTAACTATATTATAATTATATCATATTTAAAAACATCATTAGTATTATAAAAATACAATTTTTTAAGAAAACAACCTGAACTAAACTGAAGCTATATGTATGAATTATATCAATTCAGAAGTCTAATAACAATGAGTTCTTATAAAATTTCAAGTAGTTACTGTAAATATTGTCTAATTTCAAACACATTATAATCAATATCGATGAACATAAATTTCCAAAATAATGATGCAATTAAACTAGAGATGGGCAAAAATGGGAATTTTCAAAAAAAGAAAGTTATCGTAGAAATTTTCCAGAAAGTTTCCCTTGCTACTTGCTTGCACTAAATGCAATTTCAACTTGTCCCTAAAGTTCTTTTTATCATTCATGATAAAAGATTCAACTTTAGTGCCTATTGTTATACAAATAGTAAACAAGTACTCATAATGACCTTCAGTAAAATGCAATCTGGAATCATTTTACTGAAAACTGAAAGAAGGCATGTTGCTCTTTGTGTATTTTTCAACAAACAAGCTCTATGTTCAAGAAATTATGTATGTAGTAGTTATTTAGTCTATATTGTTTGATATAAAATAACATAATGATGTTCCTACATTTTCATTTTAGTTTCAGTTTTATATTCTAATTACTTGTTTAAATGGGAATAAGTTATGTAACAACAAAATCATACAAAAACATTACTTCATTGTTAATTTTGCCTTAATTTACCATTTCCTATAATTACTATTAAAACACTTAGATTTAATTTAAAACCTTTAAAACTACTCATCATCTTGCCAGGAAATTCAAAATATTATAGTTTAAAACTTTCCAAGGAAACTTTCCTGAAAATTTCCAATACAATTTGGAAATTTTATCTGAGATATTTATTTCCTTCCCGGAAAGTTTCCATTTGCCCAACTCTAAATTAAATCAATTCAATTTCCACTATTACTACATTTACCATATCTAACTGTGCTTGATACTGCATTGTTACCATCCCAATAAAAACCTGATTGCATTGCATTTCAAAGCAACTATCAATATCAGACACGTCTGAACTTGGGCTGTCATTGTAAAGCAGTGAATCTAAAATTAAGAAAAATAGTTAGAAAGTTAAACAAATTATTGTGAAGCAGTAAATAGTCTACCTGTACTATAAAACTGTCCAATAGGAGTTTTAATACGAGGCTCTAACACTGTTCGGCAATCACAGTGAACAGGAGTTGGACTACGATGATTTAAATATAAATGTCTACTCTCACTTGGAATCTCTAAGTACATTTGACTTAGTTTTTCACTTACACCCTTGTATAAAGGTCTAAAATTTATAAAAATCAGCAAAGGATATTTAAAGACAATGGGAAATTAAAATTGATTCTAAGCATAGAGTAATTAATATAAGTAGAGGAACAGTTACAATGTTTTAAATGTAACCCAAAAACGTACCGTATAATAGGTGGCGATATACTTAGCCATCTATAGGATGGTACAAAAAGTTTAACAGCATTATTTTGCACCTAAAACTGCAGTTTACAATACATTTAATAGACGAAAAATATTTAGTTGTAGAATAGACGTACTTAATACCTCTTCGTCTTGTTGCGGTCATTAAAAAACAAAACTTTCAGTCAAAACACGAATGAATGAAATCTGATACATTTGAGGGTATACTATGAAATTCTTAATTATTTATTTCTTAAAGGCTTGAACGGTCAAGACTAAACTAAGAATTAGAACTTGATATTTTTATTAAAGCAAAATTCTGTAATTATCATTTTGAAAGTCTGCAGAAATAATTCAAAGTACATTAATTTATAAAAATAAACTTTTCTTTCCATTCTAGTTAATAAATGATTTAGTTATTGGTAGACTACAATATATATGTTTGTTTTTTACGGCTTGTTTTTGTAACGCTGCACTTCCAATCTATATAAATACTACTTGTAACACGTATTTGTATGTAGTTTGTATTTAAGAAATGAAACTTCTCCGTGTATTACTGGGCCGGACAGCATAAAAAGTGTTTTCTTATAAATCACTTCACATATGAAGGTATTTCCAGTTTCGACGTTTAGAAAGTTTTTTTGTTTACTTATGTATTTCTTTTTCAAAACAGTACTCTTAAAAACAATTTTGTGATTTCAATAATGAATGGATTTGCTAAGATTTCGTTTTGATCCATTCTATATTAAAAAAAAGTAAAGTAATAATTAATTTAAAGCACAAGATGCAAGCCATGTGCTACAAAAAAGTTAACGTGCCTCCATGCAGCTTTGAATGTCGATAACTGTGTAATTAAGACAAATTGCGTATAAGTTCTATGGGTGTATGCAAGAAGAATTCGGACAGAAGACTATTGGTTTAACTCTAAGAGTACGTGCAAAACCGTTTGCAATTGTTGCAACTGTCAGTTAGTTAAAGCTATTCCCAGCATAGTTTTAAAATTTGGTTAATTCAGTTTTGCTTTTAATAAGTAGGTAAGGAGTCTAAATGAAAATCAACGCTGCCAAATTTTATCAATTATTATACTCATAAGAACAAAAAATACCTCTGCAATGGAAATCCCAAGAAGCACAATATGTGGTATTTGCATACGAACTGATACAGAAAAGAGTAAAGGGATCTGGAAGACCTGCCAGAAAAATATCACCAATGTTCTTGCAAGTAAGAATTAGTCTTCGTTAACTTCAGTAAAATATTGTTTTAAAAGTTTAGTTTCTAGCAACCAAAGACATGCCTTGCTTTCTTGAGATATTGCAAACATAATCTCAGTGCAATTTTGTATATTTGCCCAAGTTTACGAAGACTAATTTCAAGTTGACGGTGAGCCACCTTTGCAAGAGTTTCTTTTTCCTTTGGTAACTATATTATGGAAGGTCTTCCAGATCCTTGCAATTTTTTTGCGCCATAAACGAATACCATAAAGTGTGCTTTTTGGAATATTTAACAGTATAGGACTTTTTTGTCCTTATGACTCCATACTTTTAAGAACAAAGCTGAATTAACCAAATTTTAAAAATATGTTGGGAATATCTGTAGCTAACTGACAGCTGCAAGCTGACATGTTCTCTTAGCGTTTAAACCGATGGTCTTTTGTCAGGATGTAGTCTGCTGGGAGAGTGATTTTCGGTATTTTCTAAATTCCGATGAAAAGATTTCTTTTTATCAAAATTCGCAAAACTTAGGCAGATTTCTTTAAAGTGTTGGTTCTCATTTCGAGAACGCATGTCTAGCAACTAACGACCAATTATTATTATAGAATTCTTTTGGATTCGTTTTGGTATGTTTTGGAAAAATACAGGAAAATAGTATAAAAGCTCTATGTAGTGTTAGCTTTTTCATAAATGGAAATCTTCTAAAACTGTAGAGTTAAACGAGTTAACGAGTCTAGAAATTCATAGAAATCGGACAGGTTAAGAGGTAAAACAAAACAAAGAAGACTTCTGAATTTTTACATACTCGCAAATTTTTTTTAGATGTTTCCGAAAGAAAAGAATTTTAGAAATGACGGAGTTGTTGTTTTCATTGATAGATGATAGGCGATGCTTCATCGAGTACAGTCCAATACGAAATACTTTATAATATAGACCATGACTTATAAGGAATAAAAAAAGTCACAAATATGAAATTTGCTATAAGCTCAACAGCTGTGAAGTTTCAAGACGTATTGAAATGTTCCAGAAGGTCAAAGAGATCGATGCTTGAATGGATAAAGAAGTATTTTGCAAAGCGTTTATTTAAAAAACATTAAAGTATAAAAGTAGAAGCGTCATCGTCAAATGTAGGGTATACACGAAGGACTTTTGTACACCTATTGCCATATACGGAAACCTCGTATTCCCGGCATATCCCTTTATGCTGGAATCGTTGCCTATATTTCCTAAAATATTGCCAACATTTCCCTAACATGCTACATTCCCTTAATTAGTTCTACTATTTCCAGCTCCATGCCTAAAACATTCCCGTTTTTCTGCGTCATCTTAAAATGCTCGTGGCAGAAAGAACTGTGAGAAACATGGCGACAAAAAAAACATTTTTAATATTGAAAAAGTAGTAGATAATTTAATTAATTACTTCAAACTTTACAAGACTTATCCGCTGCCAACATCAAGAAAATAATTTAAAAGTATTGTCTTTGTCATTACAGAAATTGACGTTCCCTGCCGATCGCTCAGGAACCCTTCACCGACAGCGCTGCTAAATAATTTTTTTAGAAAACCAATCTCGACTGATCTCTTATACAGTTATAAATATGAAAACTTGCTCCTTAATGTATAATTCTGTTAAACTATTCTCCATTTAAATTCTGTACTGCAATAAAACAAAAACTTGTGGGTTGTTTATTCTACAAATAATAAAGAACACCGCGGTGGCTAAATCATGCTAAATGTAATTCAATCCTTTTTTACGATGTGTTTACATATTTTGTATACGAATAAGTTTTTATCGCCAGAAATTTCCCCGAAAAAAATATACACAACAAAAATTTTAATATAATCGTTTGAGACGTTTGTCAATTATACCAAGATATAAATTCTTTGAATTAGAAATAATCTGGCGCAATAATGAGAAGTTGAAGAGGGCAGCACCGTCTATGCTTGCCCTTCTTTCCCCTCGATGCACTTGGCCCACAACCGTACAAGTTACACATATCCCTATAACGTTGTTCCTCTACCCATATTTATTTCCTCTATGTTCTAAGTAAAGTCTGAGACATTAGTAATGAGACCCAAGAATGCATGTAAGCACAACACAAACTTAAAAGAACAAGGTTTCATGCCAATAAAACAATCTGCGGCATTCTTGAGTCTCATTACTAATGTTGCACACTGTACAGTGTGGTCCAATTTTGATGGGATTAAATGGGTAATTTTCTTGTTAGCGCAGATAAATAAAAATGGCTTAGGCGGTACTCGTGACCTCTTTTTTCATGCTCATTCAATTACCATTGTCAGAAATAAGCTGCCGTCTTTTGGTTTTTCTCTAGAGAGAAAAAGTGAAAAACAGCAGATTCCTTCAATTTGCTGTAACTCCTTTTTTTCAAAACTAGAGCAAAATCATTTTAGCATTGTTGAGCCACTTTTTAACATAAAATCCAATGCCAGCAGTCGTTTTTTTCTAGCCCTTTCCATAATTGTGCTGTAACTCAAAGCTGAATTTTTTAAATGGGCCGATTCCTTTATTTTCGAAGCTAGAACAAAATCATTTGAGCATTGTTAAGGCACTTTTTAACGTAGAATTCAATGCCATTAGTCGTTTTTTCCTAGGCCTTTCCATAACTGCGCTGTAACTCAAAGTCGAATTGTTTAAATGGTCCATTTCAAAATTCATCTTTGAGTTACAGCACAGTTATGGAAAGGCCTAGAAAAAAACGACTGACGGTATAGAATTTTACGTTAAAAAGTGCCTCAACAATGCTAAAATGATTTTGTTCTAGCTTCGAAAATAAAAGAGTTGCAGCAATTTGAAGGAATCGGTCCATTAAAAAAATTCAACTTTGAGTTACAGGGCAGTTATGGGAAGGGTTAGAAATTTTCTGAAATATATTGTTTGCTGATCATGCTAATATGAAAAATATTTTTTAATTAACTGCATTAATTAAACTAATTTTAACTAGCTTTTGTAATTTATAGTTAAACTAATTTTAGTGAAGAGTATACCAAACAGAAATCAGTATAAATCAAATAACAATAATTACCTGTAAGCAAATGCAGTACAGTATGCAGTTAAACTGCATCTTTGATAAAAATCTTGAATTTTCTTTCTATCAGAATTAGATAATGGACAAAGATCATGTCCATCCCAATAATCTATACATGAATCTAATATCATATCTGCAGTTCCTTGAGAAAGTAACTGCATTGATCCACTACTCATTTCTTTTACTACAACCGCGAACATATGTGGAAATGGAAATTTCAATTTTGTTGAGAGATGTAATGAACGTGCATACTTATTATCACGTCTAGCCATTTCTGTTTGCTAATTATATAAAAAAGAATATGTTACTAAAAAGACATGACATGAAAAAATTTAACACACACATATCTCTCAGAAGAAATTATAAAACTCACCAAATGTCTGTAACTGGATAATTGCTGTTCTAAAGTAAAAATCTTCTGTGCTTGATCTACAAAACCAATTTCTTTGGCCAGTTCACAAAGGCATCTTCTGTTTGTTACAGGAATTAAATTTTCATTATACATAGCTTCACAAGTTATATGTGAACAGAATTTGGTATAGTTTTCCTAATAATAAAAAATAAGAATCACATTGAAAAAATCATTTATTTCATTACCTGAGTATTAAAATTGCAAGTATTTAAGAGTATAGCTAATCCTAAGGGTTTTAATGAATTTAGATGTTTATTCCATTCCGTATCATCAAAATGCAGTTTAAAGGGATCATTCTGATCATGCGTGAGATCCAATACTTCTGGTACAGTCGTTAAATAAGCATCATTATTTTGTAGACTATCAGTAATATTGCCACGTAAACTATCAGCATCCGTGCTTAATTCACCTAAATTAGCTAAACTGCAACAAATATACCAATAAAAAATATAAACGTGCAATTATCTTTTTTTGTTTATAAATAATATATTTATTTTCATTTAATAATCTTATCCTGAATTATCAACACTGTCAAAAGTAAAGAAACCTTAATTTCAAATTCTCAACATAACTTAATAACAATAATAGCAATAATAATTAAAAGAAATAAACAAAAAATATTTTTTAATAATAGTAAATAAGTAGACTAAGTTATATAACCAGCATGGGGACACACCCTATTGAGAGAAGAAAAGACGAACATTCAACTATGTACAAAACTCAGAGTTGTAGTGAAGTGAATGTCAAATGTGTTACGTGACCAAGGTGTAAAGTAAGTTATATCAATCTAGCTCAAATTTAGATTTCAAATTGTAGTGAGGACTTTGTTTGCAAAATAATGTTAAACAATTAAATTTTTCATAATAATAAACAAACTTATTATTATCTCAAAACTTTTTTGAAAATGAATGATTTTAAGAACTTAACTCTATTAATTTTGCAAAAGAAATATTTTTTGATTCATTTTCATCTGATACAGATGATATATCAAATTAATTAACTGAAAAAATTAAAGACTTCACAAAACTAGATAGTTTCACTGCTTAAGTAAAAACTCAACTTAAACCTACAAAATAGAAAGAACTACAAAACATTTGAATTTTTGAAGTTTGCACATGCTCACTGTGTCAACTCTCTCTTGAAACACTGAGTTTGCAGAGTTAACTCTAGTAACACCACTTGCTTGAATTGAATGGAATAAGCACCTCTTGCACCAAAAATACCAAATCAAACAATGTGGAGCCCACGGAGTTAACTCAGAGTAGGCAGAGTTGCTTGCCCAAATGCAGTATATGTTGTTATTAATTTGGCGCCAACATTTAATATTCTAATTTTCATGCACACTGTATAATTACAACATGTGATTACCTGGAAGCTTGCGATAAACTATCAGTATTATGTAAAAAGAATACTTTTTCCGCAGTAGGATTTGGCCAGGACAGAATTCCTTTCTTATCTACACAACAAAGTGCCTAGAAACCAATTTAATTAATTACAATTTAATGAAAATGTTTCAAATTTTAATACCGTTAGTGATCCTAAAACATGAAGTATATTTGCTGATCTAACCATAAAATTTTCGTTGCCCTTCAAAATATTTAAAAAACTAGTCCAAATATCTTGGCAGTGATATTTAACTTTAAAAGTATCATCATGAATATTATCTTGATCTTCAAACATTGTTTGCTTACGTTTCATTTGTGAAGTTATATTAAAAATATTTATAAATCTAAAATAACTGCATTTTTTGCAAATTTTATTGTTGATGCAGAACAATATTACCTTGCCATTCCCACATAATTTAAAAAATTCCATGCAACTGGAAAAACTAATGGTAACAGTGGTAAAACTGTAGCAATAGGAGTCAAGACGAATAAATCCCACCAATTCTCAGTTCCAATAAAATTTTCCAAATACACATACTTTGTACAATTTACAACTAAAATTAAAATTAATAACAAAGGAAAAACAATCCACTCAATTATTTTTATCATTAAAAAATGTCTCTGTTGGTTTTGTACTGTACTAGGTCTATCCAAAGCTTGTTCAAGTGCGAGTCTTAAATTATTCAAATATGGTGTTTCTAATAATCGATACTTCTTATTGTCTAAAGGTCTGCGAGATTTTGGTGTACTAAAGAACTCATTTGCATGCTGTAATGGGGGCCCATATACTTCTTTCGAATGTAACAATGGATATTCTGCATTTTTATCAAGACATTCACAATAACCAGGACTGATTTGACCAGGGCGTATTAATATAATATCATCTTTCACTAACAAAGCCCATGGTAAATTAACTAGTTTATTGTCTCTGTAGGTCCATTGCAAAGTAATACATGGTGAAAAAGGCGATAGCAAACTGGGATAATTTTCTGCTGCCCATTGAATTCTATTTTTTTCATTTGCAATAGTGTTTATTAATGTCTTAACACGTCTAGGTATTTCACTATGTCTTAGTTTATTATCATGTAATTCTATTGCTACACATATAATCATTAAAATAAATATAAAAATAGCTTGATAGAGCAATACGCTATTAGGATTAATTGTGTAGGTAATTATTAATGTAATGAATACTGTTAGAATAAACACCACAGAAATCCAGTTTATTGTAGTGTTTTGACTATTATGATGAAGAGCACCACGAATCCATGATTTTGATTTACTGAAACAGAAATACGGAATTACTAAAACAATCGAGAGTACACATTCAGAATCTCACCGAGTTTTCTGGGACAATTTAAACTGGATAAGTACTTGATCAATATCTCTTTGCAGTCTATCTAATGCCTCACTTGTAGATAAACCAGAATCTTGAAAATCTCCCATTTTTGATATTCATATTTGTTATAGGAAGAAGCACAAAAAAGTAAACACAAAAGAAGAACTGGGTTAGAGGTTATGTTGGTACTTTGTACTTTTGACATATGAACATATGAAAGATAATTTTAGGTTATGTGCGTTATGTAGTAGAGATGGGTATCAATCAGTGATTGGTTTCGAAAGTGACCGAATCATTTCAATCAATCATCAATCGTTCACTATTCCTATTCGTTTACAGCGTGTTAATACAATCACAATGACGTCTACCGAACCGAATACCGAATTTACGATCGATTGATATAGAATTTCGACTCCATTTTTGCGGTATATGTTATACCGTGTACTGTGGTCAATGCTGACTGCTGATAACGTTATAAGCGTTTTTGTTTTTAACACCATCTGGCATTCAAAAATTATATTTCTACTATTATATATAATACAGAATAATATAACTCAATAACAGAACATCAGTAACCTAACCTAACTAGTAGTACAAATATTGCAATAATGCAGTAACTAAATGCAGATCAGCGAAACTCGTTCATTCCATTTAATTCGATACGATAGGTACCTACCGACATTTTGGTCTTTGAATGCATTCATTGAATTCATTCATTTCATTGCAATCGGTTTCTCCGCTGAACGTTACGTTATGACGTTCGCGATTGATCGGTCAAGTACAAGTGAGATTCGGTCGTTCAATACTGAGAAGTGATTGAATTGAAATGACCGAATCATTCACGATTGACACATCTCTATAGTATGTAGTGTTGTGAAATACGAAGTGGAAGTTTTACGGTTTTACTTTGAAATAAATAGATTTTCTCGTTGTTTGTTTAATACAACAAGAAGTGTAGAATTTTAATTTACTAGAGTGTATTGTGATACAATGCTTTAATAAAAAGTAAAGCTGAGAAATATTTTAAAAAAATTAATACGTAATACATATGTATTTTTTTGTAGATGTGATTATGATAATGATTCATATTTTTATGTGAAGAATTTGCAGTTCTTGAAATAGACAACGGTAGGTTTTTTTTATCAATATCGTAATTTTTAAACGTATTTTAAAATATTAAGTATAAGATCTATGTTTTTCAATGTTTATGTTTTCCAAACTAAATAAGAATTACATCGTTATCTCTCTCTTATTTATAACACAATTACGTTGGTAAAGGAAAAATTATATAATTTTCCTTCTCGAAATTAAATGAAGATACTTTAATTTTAATTATTTACAAATTACATATCCTCAAGGACAATGCTAGTTTAGTTTTAATTCACTATTTGGAGAAGGCGGCAAAATCAGCTACAATACAAAAATATGTTTTTGATAAGTTAATAGGTTTGTGCATGCTATTTATTATAATTCTAACCGCATACTTTTGATTCTTTAAATAAATACTTCGGACTTATTTGTTTAATTTTATAGATTACCAAAATAAAATGGATGCTGAAGTTTCTGTGGTGCAATATGAAGATAGAATAAAGAAGTTATTGGAGAAACTTCTTGAACCCTACTATGACATCAAAAATGATACCTACTTGAATACCTTGTTGTCTCATTTATCAGGGAAAGATAATAAAGGTTAGTCGTATTCGTTGTGACCTGCACATATAATAATTTAAATTTATTGTGTCATTTTTATATTATTTATATTGGAGAAATGTGCTAGACTAATTTAGTTCATTATATGGCTAGTTACATTGGAAACTGAAATTGGTAATTTGCACAGAGTATACTATTTAGAAGCAATCTTATTGTTTTATTATTACTATTTCAAATTTTATGAATGCTGCATGTCAAATGTATTTCTATTGATTGTGCTTGCATTCTCAAACTAAACTAAACGTAATATACATACTGTCAGCAAACTTTTCACCTATAGAGAAAACAGGAAAAGTCCAAATTAGAGAAGTAACCTAAACACATTCTACTGTCTTCTCCTAGCTTTATTTTTAAGCTTATTATACCATTTAAACTACAGTCGCTCAACGTGAAACTTGGACATCTCACTAAAAACAGGTTTTTTAAAAAATTACAACAAAAAGCTTCCTGGTAAAATGAAACCAATATATGTATCGATAAATAATAGGACCAGCAGTAAAATTTTGTTAAAAGATAAACACAAGTTTTCTTTGTTGATAACCATTATTTATGATCAAAGCAACACTTGTGAATTTAACGTCAAAATTAAACTCAGACAGTATGCATATTTTGTTTTATTCCCATTTGCTTACATGTTAAATTGATAACTTGTTGAATTCACTTCAAATCTGTTTTCCATTGCAAATGTGCCAGTATTATTGTTATTGTGCAAACATGGAACGGCAGCACAGACAAACATCGGTTGAAGTTACAAAATTAGTTTTAAGAAAAACTAGACATTTTAGAAAAAAAATTGCTTGAATAAAAAAACTTCTCCAATGCTTCGTGAATCTGATGGCGCAAGCACGATTACTTCAAAACTGAAAATAAAAAACTTTACTGTGTCTCGAAAATTTTAATATGAAAATCATTTTTCAATGCACCTTGCATTAATCTTAATTTACCATGTGAATGTCTAAACAAAACTAGTAGAGCAAAAAGTGAAGGATTCCTGAAAAAAGTACAGGCTACAAATGTACAGATCTCCGACTAATTAGTGAATTGTTCTAACCAGTTTCTTGACGTCTAGGAACCGTTACTAGGTTTATTAAAGTAAACAGATGCAATAATGTTCTCCGGCATACAATGTTACAATAGTTATTCTATCTAATATTTTATGTTTTTACAAAACTAGATAATAATAGAGTGCCTTGATGATACAAATTTAACATAACTGTTGAGGTAGAGTGAAAACAAAAAAGACAAAAGCGAAATAAAAAAAGAGAGAAGTAAATATATAGTATTTCTTTACTGCCTGGCAAGGGAGTTGGACATATGTTTGCATACTCTTTATAAATAAAATTAATTTTTACATTTCTTGTTAGCATAAAAGCTTTTTAAACTATTTTTCCCTCTAGTCTTTATTGGATAAATTTTAATTAGTTATCATTGCAAAATCGAAACTGCATGGACCAATATTTGTCTTGTGAATCTATGCCTCTACATTCATTGCACTCTTAACTCTAGAAATGCTTTGTAATGAGATTTGTTTGTGTCTGAAATAACCTACAAATACAAGAATAATATTTACATTGGATACAGCATCTGATTGGTTCGAGTGTCACACGCAAAGTTATCAGGACACATAGGCAGAGAGTATGAAACGTAGTATTATAAATGAAAAAAAAACATTGAAATGAATACCTGTAATCAAGAATTAAATAATAGAGGTATCAACGGCACAAATTATGTAGATTATACAACGTTCACGATGTTCCTGGGTCGTAACAGGCCATGCTTTCATTTTGTTAGATTCGAAGTGTTGCTTCCTTTTTTCTTGAAAACTGCCGTACCTGCATCTGTATTTGGCGCCGTTGCGCGATCAGAAATTTTGCATAAATGTTTAGTACCGATTAGTTTTGCTTTGTTAAAAAAAGATCAATTTCTTTTATATTTTGCATCTATTAATGCCAATTAAAAAGAATGCCGTAGATTATAAATAAAAGCATAAAACTTTGATTTATAAATATAAATAAATAGAAATTTTTGTGAATCAATCTTTTAGCATAATCGATTTACAGATTTACCAAAAAAAAGGCAACAGCGTAAGGTCAAACTGTCATAAAATCATAACCTTAAAGTACATTAAGCGTCAATAAGATTTTACAAGCCGAGTTAATAGATAAACAGTCCAGTTTACAACACTCAAACTGTTATTCTGCCACAGCCATATACGACCCAGCAACATCGTAAACAGTGTATAAATATGCATTTCGCTTAGGTAACTTATTTTGATTTATTAAATTCTCCAAACATGTTCCTCCTCATATTGTAACTGCCTATGTCCTCGTAAGAAATATAAACAGAAACTGTTGATATTTATAGGTTGTATTGGACATAAACATTCAATGGGCAGCTTATGTGGAAGGCACTTCTAGAGTTAAAGTTCAATGCTCTGCATTCCTTTAAGTGCTTGGAGGAATAATGTGTCAGGAGGGAAAGTCCCCTATACTTGCAATGTAAAATATGTGGAACCTGTTACGCCCACTTTGGGAACCTTTTATGACTCTTTTCGTATTACGTTTGTTACCCCTCGGATGATATCGTGGTGTAGTCGAGTAGCAATTTATATTATTTTTGCGTTTTTGTAGTTGACCATTGTTATTTTTGTCATTTGCATTTATTTGTTGTTGTGTTTGAGTTATTTGTTATTGTTTTTACTTTGGCTTTCCATAATATTTTTCAATTTAAATAAATATGTTTAACGTGCACATGGTCGTAGTGTTTTTAAATAATAATGACGAGCAAGTCAAACATCTCACAATGTTAAGGCTAATAAAAAAAAGATTATAATTGATATATTAGATTTCTTTTTATCTCAAACTGTTTTTAAAAATAATAGGAACTATCTGCATAATAGAACTTTAATAAAGGCTATTGCTATTGGTTTAGGGATAAAATTCTGATTTTGTAAATTAAGAATGTAAAATATATTTTTTTATTGAGTTCTTATTTTCATTATATTTTCTACTCAACTAACACTACAATACAAGAATTTATAAATATTTTTACATTTTTGTGTGCCTTCCTTTTTTCCGAATGCATTATCCGCCCATGGAATGAGCCTCCATGTTGTAAGAACCTTTTATGACATTAAGAAAGACGCGGGAAGTCCGCGGTTTTGAATTGTTCTTCCCTCCTGACCATTATTCCTCCAAGTTTAAGTGTCACTTGTTTTTCTAACCTAAAATATGAATTTTACCAAGTGTTTTACAAGTAATGTCCTTCATTCTACCTTGACATTTTTCTGTCAAATTTGTATCATCAAGATACTGAAGATAATAATAATTATATTATTGATTGATGAAATTAACTTTATCATAGATAATAACCACAAAGCAACAAATGCCCTTGATGGTTACATTTTAAGTGGTTTCAAATTAGATCTAATTTTCAACGATTTCTTTAAAACTTGATTATGTGACTAAAAATGACTTTTACTTGACTCCTTAATTTAATAATGATGTTTTGGAAATTGTTTCACTAATAGTGTACAGGGTGACTCAAATTCAAACTTAAACATGGAGATCTTGCTTATTATAAGAAATAGAGCATAGGTTTAAATTTAGCACTTTTGCTAAATTTTTTGCTGATTAATAATCTAAAAAGAAATTTTATTTTCGACTTATGATTAAAAACTTGCAAAATGGCAGTTTGGGTTTTTGTCTGCAACTTTGTTATTATTGGAAATTTTAAAAATATAATAAAACATTTAGACAGGCAGTTTTTTATGATTTATAACCTCAGATTGTTAAAGTTGTCGACTGACATTTTAGTTTCGTGGAATCACCATCATTTTTTTATAGATCCACTATTCATATTTACATCATTTGATAGAATATTTTACACTGCTTTCAACAATATAAGACACTCCATGGCTAACTTGATTTACAAATGTAATTCTTGCTATCTTAGAGTACAGTGCATAAAATAGTAAGAATTAGGTAGGCTATGTTATTATGTTAGTTTGTTATACCACATGACATTTATAAATATTAACGTGTAAATTAATTATTCTTTTTAGGTAAGCTTTTGGGTTAATACCTATTATTTATATTTATACTTATTTCTAATTAGTTGTATTTTGTTTATTCTTTTTAGATCAATAAATTCACGTTAAGAACTAAACGTCTTACACAAATATAAAATAAAATCGATAAACAGTTACAGTAATTCTAGTAGGCCATTTTTTTATTCTTTTCAACAACAGTGGGGAGTGTCCTGGTAATCTTAGACATTAGACACTTTATTCTTGCTGTAGGTAGTTGCCATCTTTCTTTTGATTTATGTTAATGTTATCATTTTCAGTTTTTGATACATCACAAGAAGAAAAAAAGAGTTGTTTAGTGCAATTTTTCTCCCACTTTTACAATTCTACGTTACTAATACCCATATTTTCAAATGCTAGATATCTATTCAATAAGTTATTGCTTCGATAAATAGAAAATTGTCATTGATTAATTAATTTTTGTAGTAACTATGATAATAACAAAAATATCCCTTGCCTCTTGAGCATTACTCATTGGAGCACGAAGGCTGTTTTGTTTTTATACTGTTTTTTTGAGGTTAAGTTTAGAAAATAATAAAAATAATCAGCGGCGCCTGGTGACCTCACTACAGGTGGTGCACAAACCACGTAATTGCCACTTGATTAGTTTGTTTCAGTATAATTTGACAATTTCAACTAATCAAGTGATGATTACGTGGTTTGTGCACTCCCTGAAGTTAGGTCACCAGCTGCTGCTGAAAATAATGAACACAGATCATTATATTTTAGCATAGAATTACAAGAGCCACAATTTCTAAATCTGTTATACCACTTCGGCTCATCAAAACATAACAAAAATGAAGTCATGTTAATATTTGTACACACTATGTGTTTTTTTTTACAGTCCAGGGTATAATCACTCCAAGACTTCAAGTCCTGGATCGTTAAACATTCAAAAGAAAAGCAACTATTTTGTTACAGGATGCTATTAGACTTGTACAGTGTATTGATTGCAATTTAGCATTAATATTTTATAGGAATAATTTGCATGAATTCAAGATTATCAAATATTTTTTGTTTATGTTGCAGATTTGGGACAGGCTCTTGTAAATCTACCAATTTTTACGGAATGGCTTTTCAAGGCAATTCAATACTGGGAAGAAAGTTCATCCCTGCCAACACCAACCGTTACTACTTTCATACTGCATCTTGCTAGTTTACTATCAAAGAATGAACGTTGTTTTGTGGCCTTTAATTCTTGTAACTTATATGTACGATTATGTACAACATTGAAGTTACGAACATCAAATAATTCACCGTCAGTCAAATTGGGTTACATTAAATTATTGGCATCATTTTTAGAACATAAATCAGGAGTAGAATGGTTAATTGCAACTAATAATTGGCAAGATGTATTGGGATATTGTTTGGCAGGCCAAACTATTTATATTGTACGAGAAGGACAAAACTTTATGTACAACCTGCTGTTAAAAGGTTCTAATCACAATGCTGTATTTTGCAGTATGGTTATTGAGAAAGTAAGTACGAAGAAAGTGTTGTTAATACTTATAAATAATGCTTTTTGGTAGATAATGCTGGCTCTAAATGAAGTGCACTTCAGAAATGGTTCTGTTATACCTGAAGTAAATGGTGAATTGTTGCAAAAAAAAACTAACACCTACATTACGATTAATTTCGCATATATTAGAATCATGGTTGGAAAGTGAATCATTTGCAAAAAGGGATTATACGGTTCCTGGTATTTTTATGAAGAATTGCCATTTGGAACAAAATGTTTGGAATATCATAATGACAGGAGGCCAAAATCAAGAATTATCAAGTGATTTAAGCCAAGTTTTAATTTTGAATTACTTCTTTGGTCTTGCAATTGACTCTGAGGAAGAGATTTTTCAGTGTAAAGAAATCAAGAAAATGGTAGAAGACGTATTTAAGTTGATTAAAATGTATATTGCAAAGAGCGACGTTCTAAATATTCTAAAAGTTTGTCATTTGCTAAACCATTATTGGAAATCAATTTCTTGTCGTTTACCCAAAATTGATTATTGTGCTGCTACTGTTCCATTATTATTTGAAAATCAAGTCGTAATTTTCCAAATTCTACCAACTTTTATGTTGACTGTTACGCATTGTGATATAAATCTTGATGATATAGAAGACGTGTTCCGCGAAGAGTTTGTCAATAAATTATTCAAGATCATGTGTGAACACACAATACGAGTTGTATATAGTTTTCGTAATGTATTATATCATGAGAAAAATATGTTTGACATTGCACACAAGTCAATTATGTATATAATGAAAAGTCGTCAATATTATCATCGAGATAGAGCTGTCATAACATTCCAGTCATTAATGTATGTTTTAAATGATGTACTTGATATTATGAAAAAGAAACCTGAAACAACAGAAATATTTTCTAAACAGGGTGGGTATTTTGCAGCACATCTCGATGCTCTTGCAACATTTATAAAAGAGTTTGATCTCACTTGGAGAGAAAGTGTTGAAACAATTTGTGTTATGGGTGTCTCGATGGACTTTATGAGTTATCCTGTGTGGCCTGCAAATGTATGTTGTTGCTATCTCTTGATATATTATATACTAGTACGAATTTATTTTTAGTTAGTAGTACATGCACTGAAATTAGTAAATCTATCTATTGCAAGGTTTATGTCACCAAATTTAGCATTATTGGTTGATAGAACATCAGATTCATCAATGGATAGTCTAGGAACCTTGCTTGTTGGAAAACTACATGATATGGATTGGGAAGTTCGAGATAGTGCTCTTGAGGTTTTGCATACTGTTTCCAGTATATCACATTCAAGTAAGTAACTTACATTAATTCGAAGATCTTATTGTTATTATAACCTTAGGTAACCAATGTACAGACTGTTAATTCCATTTAAGTTAAAATTGCAAGAAAATTTTAAAAATGGTAAGATATAGAGATTTGTTAATAAAATGAAATAAAATATTAAATACAAGATGATTCAAAAGGTGTGGACACAACTCTAGGGATTCATTAGACGGGTGATTTGGAGTAAAAAAACCATAACATACCCATATCCAATTCTCAAGGGTTACTGAGATAATGATAAAAAACTGACTGCAGATTACATCTAGTTGCCATGCAAATAACAACGAACAAATTCAGTTAAACAATTTGTGAGTAGTAAGTTGCTTTAGTTATCTTCACAATTTGTGCCAGATAGTGTTGTTATTATTATCAATAGTGGTTAACAGTAATTGAGTATACTAATCGTGAATATCTTGATATGCGTTTTATTTATGAAAATGCAGCTGATGCAGCTGAAGAATACCATTAGTGACATCTGGATTATTGAGTTTCTATAAGAATTCACAATAACCTATGTGAATTCGAAAACTTCACCGATCGTCATCATGTTGGTTGAAACAGCAATGTTGATCTTGAAGATGATACCATAAATACAGTACTACTAGTACTCATTAAATTGCTGGCCATCTAGGTTTGTCTCAAAGTTTAGTGTAGCATAAAATTCATGATGAAGGGTATTAACAAAGTGTGCAAAATCTACATGAAGGAGACAATATCGCTCGACAAAATCTTTGCCGTTGGTTGTTAACTGCCATTGGTACCCTAGATTTCTTACAGCACATTCTGTGGACTGACAAAATCCAGTTCACTAGAAATGGAGTGCACAACTACCATGATTTGCATACATGAGTATTAGAGAATCCACATGAAGTTCGGCAGACCAGATTTCAACATCGATTTAGTATAAATGTATGAGCTGGTATAATTGACAGTCACTTAATTGGATTCTATATCATGCAACATTATTTTAATGTTCAAAACTACCTTATGGAAGATGGGGCTCCTATTTATACAGCAATGGGTTGAGCATAGGTGTCCAGTTCTATAGCCATCTTGTTTACCGGACTTAAGTCTGCTAGACTTTTATCTATGGGGTTGTTTGAAAGAAAAAAGATTCCAATCAAAATTCGAGAACATTTAATAAATCAACTTCATCAATCTGCTGCAGAAATTTGTCAGTGGCTCAAGTAATTGCGCAATGCACAGAATTGACTTGCTCATCAATGCAAAGCATGCATTTGTTTTCTGTTAACTAGTTATTTTTTAAGATTAAAGCCTGGTACTTTCATCATTGATTAACTTTAATTAGTCATTTATTGTCATGGATGCAATTGTTTAGAAATAAACATCTGATTAAAGTTAATCAGTGATGAAAGTACCGGGCCTTAGTATACTAAATAAACTCGCATATGGGTACACTTGAATTTTTTACTCCGAATCACCTGTCGAGTGAGCCCCTAGAGTTATATCCATATCTTTTGAATCACCCTGTATTTGTGGAATTGCCAGTATGTACCATATATTAATCATTTTAGACATTTATAACTTTGGTAACAAAGATGAACTGTCTTACATGAATTAAATTAGGAGGTGAATGAATTTGAGGGAAGCAAAGGAAATATGTAAGTTTATAAACAAGCTGAAGACATTTGAGATTTGTGCAAGAAAGTATTCTGTCAATGTGAAAACCACTTATTAATATACAGGGTACCAAAGTTTCATGGCCCACTACTGAAATGTTGAAAATGGTAAAAGCACAATTACTGAAATTGGAGAAGTTGCACAATTTAGTGATATTCTGTAGTGTGTTTTTGGCAAATCTAGTATTTTCTTTAAAATGAAATATCTCTTTGAAAACAACAATATAAAAAGATGGTAGAGGAAAAAGTTGTAAAAGCAAGATTCAAAATAAAAATAGTTTTGTTATAATAGTTTTTTGACCGTTCATGATGTTTATGGATCATAATAGGCCATGCTTTCATTTTGTTAGGTTGGAAGTGTTTTCTTTTGTTTTTTTGAAAATTGTACCTGCAGCTGTATTTGGCGCCGTTGCACTATGAAGGATTTTGCATAAACCTTTAGTACCAATTAGTTAAAAAGAAATCAAGTTTTCCGTATATTTGCAGAGTTACAAAAAAAAAAGGCAACAGCGTGAAGTCAAACTGTCATAAAATCATAACCTTAAAGTACATCAAGCGTCAATAAGTTTCTACAAGCCGAATTAATAGATAAACAGCTTGTTTTACAATAGTCAAACTGTCATCCTACCACAGCCATATATGACCCATAAACATTGTGAACGCTGTATACAACATAGTAGTTTCTAGTAGAAGTATACATCTACCATCCTCTGTCAAAACCTAGCAACTCTCATTTAATCAGTTTAACAAGAGAAGCGATATTTGAATTTCAAATGCTGTACATTACTAGATTTTGTCTTGTTAATAACACACACTAATTTCTCAGTTTAAACTGGTCTTACATGTATGGTTAGGCTTTTTACATGATTTTAGGTTAGATTGCATGACAGATTTCCGACTTTTTTGAAGAGTTCTCTCCAAGTATCAACTCGTTTAAAAATTTTTGAGAGGTCGCTCAAGAATTTTAAAAAACAAAAGAAATCAATTTTTCTTTTTTTAGTTTTTCAGTTTCTCACTAATTCAATCTTTCCTATGTAGGTTGTAGAGAAACATACTAAAATTTGAAGTCAAAATATTAATATTTAAAGGTCGCTCAATAATTTTAAAAATAAATTTTAATAAACTTTTAATGGTTTTGAGCGACCTTTATATATTAATATTAATTGTAACTATTTGTCTTTAACATAGTTTTCAATTTCAATAATGCTCATGATTAAAATTAATTAATTGCACTATAAAATAGTAGTTATAACGAGATCAAGTCTTAATGTTAATATTTAAAGGTTGCTCAAAACCATTAAAAGTTTATAGAAATTTATTTTTAAAATTATTGAGCGACTTCTAAATATTGATATTTTGACTTCAAATTTTAGTATGTTTCTTTACAACCTACATTGAAAAGATTGAATTAGTGAGAAACTGAAGAACTAAAAAAAGAAAAATCGATTTCTTTTGTTTTTTGAAACTTTTAAAATTCTTGAGCGACCTCTCAAAAAGAGAATTCTTCAAATGCATCAAATTAACATTTTTTCAAGTGAGCCTTAAAAGAAAAAAAAAGTTGGAAAAATATTGTCACCCTAGTGAATATGCCCACCAAAAGACAACAATCAAAACCATGGTAATTGCAAAATCCCATTTTGTAGGATACAAATAAATGCAATAGTATAACATGCGATCACTAAAATTTAAGTTCCCAGCAGGCTGCGAAACTTTTCCATAGGGTGTAGCTTAGACAGCGCATGCCAACATATAACCTATGAACTGATGATTCTGCCTTGTTTCTAATGCAAACTGTCAATTTGACAGATAATTTTCTGGAATAATCTAAGACATGATTTTTCTTTCATAGCCTTCTGGGAACTTAAATTTTAATAATCGCATGTTATTATGCAATAAGTGCCAAATGAACAATCTTTCTGCATGAATGTCAAAGTCTACAAGTGCATTTATGCAAAAATTGCTTTTTTGGCATGCGTTGCATACCTGATTTCTAAGATGCTGACTGTATTATGATATAGTAGAAGTCATATAAGAAAAAGCTTCAAAGGCATTTGGATGTCTATGTATGTATTGCTGTTGACCCACATAAATTTGAAATAAAGAATACTGTTCATGATGAAAACATTAGTTTTTAATGGCATTATTATTTAAAAGTATAAAGGATTTCAATCAAATCCCAAAAATAAAAACCAATGTAAAGAAATTTAATGACATATCCCTATATTTACTGCCAAAGAAGGTAATATGCTGAAATAATCATGTCGTGAAAACTGATATTTCAAATTTCAATCAGTTCGATGGTTGGTGAGGGCAAACAGTTATGCACAAACATAGGTTTCTGGATTTTTTGAAGGTTCTTTTTCTTATGTAACTATTATTATACTTGGTTCAAATTTTATTAATGGAGAGAATCTAGAATGATAAAGAGGTATTGTAACAATTGTTTTAAATATACATAGGTTATTCTGAAAGTTTTAAGGAATCATCTTGGAAATTAAGTTCTCAGAATATATTGGAATATAATGTTTATTTTGGATTGTTCACTACCAGCAGAATAACAACAAGAACTTAAATAGTACTAGGTCAGGACCATAAGGCAGATGATCTATTTTCCTATTCATATTTTCTTGAATTTGCTCAAGAATCTCATTTTGTTGAGTGTGGATTACTGATTATTCTGATGCAATTTGTTTTTCTACTTTTTAAAAGATTGTTTGAAAACAAATGATAATACATCATTCGGAGTTCTAGTTCTCTATTGCAACTACTATCATCATCTGAAGAAAGGGGCACACTTTTAAGGCCAATATTGTATTCACTCACCTTTGGCCAGTTTTACTTTAAAGTAGGATTGACCCAAAACATTGGGCACAACTTAAGGGCACCATCAGTTTAAGTGTTTGTTGTCTCATAGCTAGGACTCCTTGATCTGATGCCCAATCCCCCCTCTGCCCCCTCTTGTTCAGTGAGGTACCTGAGGAGGACTCTCTTGCAGTTTGGTTTAGAAGTCCAGAGGGACCTCCTTTGTTGGAAGCCTATGGTGTGAGGGCATAAGAACAATTTTTGCTTAAGGGTGCGAACATGCTTTGGGCTGACCCTTCTTTAGAGCAATGGTTTTCAAACTTTTTCTTTCGTGATGCCCTCACAAATGCAGGAAATAAACTGTGGTACTCTTTATTTTTCTTCTTTGTTATTGTATGTATTGAATGTAGTACATTCTCCTCTGATATACACACTGTATGTAGTGTGCAAGACTGAAAACTAATAACTTCAATTTTATAATTTGTAAAAGTGAAGATAGGTATTTTAATGAATGGGAAAAAAATACAATGCTTGGAACTTTCTCTTTTGTTTAATATGTTTGTTTTTCTACATAGTCACTCTCTTTTGTCACACATTTCTTCCAAAAATGGCAAGTTTCTGAAAGTTGTTACAAAAGAACTCACTGTCTTATACAGAGTGAATCACGAGAAACGTATGTGTTTGAAATCAACAGTGCTCTGCGAATATTGGATCAAAAACCAATTTATTTACAGATTTGGATACATGAAAATATGCCATTTACAATATGCTAAGTGTGAAAAATGACATGAGAGATGGTAACTATTTTCATGGATACACAAAAGATTCTCCATTTTTGACAAAACTGTCATATGCGAACAGGTGATGTTTTAATGTCCACAACTGGCTACTAGCAACTTAAACAGCAGCTCCTTGGGGGAGAGAAAGAGCCACGTCCATCTCTCCAGCTCCACTACTTCCCAAGTGCTAGCCATTCCAAAAACATGCATTTCCCATGACTCACCCCATATCTTCAGCCACTTGCTCACAGCCTTTTATAGTTCCTTCACTGCTGAAAAAAGATGAAAATCATAGGGAACCAGATCTATGCTATATAGGGGATGGGGTAAGACTTTAATACCCGACTTTGTAATTGCTTCTGTAGTGTTTCAGGCTGTGTGTAACCTAGCATTGTCTTGTAACAAATTTTATTTCTTATTCATTGTTTCACAGCATGTTGCTTAAATTGCACTGACAAGTTATTACAACATGCTTCCACTTCACTAGCTATAGCTGCATAATTGCTTTGTGCAACTGTTTGTCATACACTGAGGTGAACGAAATGATATCAAGGAACAAGCGAGTGCTCATAACACTATGGATGAGTTGTAAAATTGGAAGCATCACTTTTTCATTCAATCTTTGTATTTTTGTAGTTTTACAAATTGTAAGACACTGCATTTATCTTTGTTTGTTCTCAGTAACCACTCATTTGTCCATTTTTTTATTATTTTAGTGCCATCCAGAAACTGTTCATATTCTGATCGAGGTTTGCAGACCAATTTGGTGTTAATAAAAAAGATTAAATTAGTATTCATCTATGCTAACAAATCACTTACCTAGGTAGTAAGTAATAATGGTAACATGATATCTTGTGGAATTCTGTTGATGATATTATATAACTTGGAGTATTACTTTATAACTTTCAGATTGACCTCGTATAACCTTTACATCTGTAGTTTTTGCAATAAACAATCAGAATAGTAGTTTGTTTCTAAATTAACAGAATGTCAAGATTTTTATTTACAAAACAATTTTAGCAGTTTAATTATTTTTTGTTATGTTATTGACATAGCACTATGTAAATTACAAATTAGTGATTTTCCTTTCGGAGGATGCTTGTGCTGATTTTCATGTGCAATATCAAAACACTACATATTCATAATTATAAATAAGCTATAATCATACTAAAGATCATATAATATTATACTTTTCTTAGTTATTAATTCAATGTTTAAATTCACAGAGTTTCCATCATTTCAAAACATGGTATTAGAGTCCGAATTACCTTCATTAATGGTAACAATGTGCATGTATGATAGTGAAAGTTATGTTCGTGCATCTGCCATAAAATGTTTACAAGAAATGATAAAAGTTCCTGCTTTTTGGAATAATGTATTAGATCGAGAAGATCTACCAGTAAGTAGAAAGAAATCATAACATGAGGTATATCTGCAATTTTCACTAAATTGAGATTGTTTTTTGGTATGGTAGATATGGGTCTCCTCTATGTTCTGACAGAAGAATTTCCTTAAAATTAGTCAATACTACAATGATATACTAGGTGACCAAGATCATAGGTACGGACTTCTAATTGTTTTTATTTATGAACGTATTTTAATTCAATTTATAATATTTATTATAGTTAACAGATGCAATTCTTTGAGAAGTTAAACACATTAATATCACTTCCAGTTTCACTGAAAATGACATCAACTTTCTTATTTTAAATTGGACACCCTGTATATCTTTACGTACTTGGATTCTATGGAAAATTCTGAATCCAATACACTACTTTTCATTAGGTCTTATTTCCATGGTTACCAAAAATTCTATTTTTTATGTCTTAATCTAGACAGCTGGATTGTTGCCCAAACTATTTAGAATTAATCAAGTAACTGTAGGAAAATAGAAATTGAAGTTAAATTTAAAGACTCATAACCTTATTTTTTTTAAATAGCATCTTATTGAGACAAGTAGGCCATTGGATAAAGAATTTTCTACTGATTTAAGGAGGTACAGGACCTTAGTGAAAATGATGAAAACATCATGAAATTTTGAGGATCAATAAAAATATTTATAATATTTGTGTCTGAAAATTTTAGCGACCTAGGGTTCATAGCTTTTTATAAAAAAATATTAAAAATAGCCAATTTAACATTATAACAGCATATCAGACCCCACGCGTACCTATATATCAATACTGTTAGCTATGAAAAAATGGTGACACTGCTCTGAAAAACTACATGAGCATAAAAAAATAATTTTTCAAAATTATTGAAAAAAAGATTATGTCGAGGGTTCTTATTTATAAAAATAATTAACTTTAAAAACACTAATTTTTAAAAAGCAGTCAGCCATAGTTAATGTGGGTTATGTTGACGGCAACAGCGCAACAACGGATTGAGAGGGAAATTCAAGATTCAAGGAGATCGTATTTTAAAAAATAAACGTTAAAGTTTTTAAAAAACTTTTATTATATATTATAAGACATAACAAAATTAAATAATAATTCGTAATAAATAAATTGTTGCCCAATTTTTCTAATATTGCAAAAATAATTAAACGTTTTATAAAATTGTAGTTTTTTTTTTCAAATAATTCAATAGGCTAGTGATAATTTTTTTTTATTTAGACACTCGAACTTTCTTTTTGGTTATAAATTTTTTCAGTGACTCGTTTACCTTTCCAAAAATAACGTTTTTTTTCTTCGTTCATTTTTTATTGCTTTCAAGAATCTTATTAAATAAATTTCACCTCTTTGCTTTATTTGTAAACATACACACACCAACACAATTATAATGCCATGGATGCATGCGCAAACATGGTTACAGTTGCTACGCTGCCGAATTTTTTATTATTTTCTAAAAAATATTTAATAATAAAAAAATTAATTATTTCATGTAAATTTAATAGTAATTATGAATCATTTTGTAATGATTTGATAATTACATACATAAAAGAATAATTTCAACAAGCCAAAAGTCATTTAATCACAAAATGAAATATTAATTTTTAAAAGTACAATAGTGCATATTAATTACAGATACCTACCACGGAGTAAACTTTTTAAATTGATTGTACGTCCTGTACCTCCTTAACTGATACCATATTTAGGCACTTTTTGTTCGACTTTTATTGGGGGGAAAGAGTCTTAAAAACAATTATCAACAAATTGCATTATCTGAAATAAGAGAATGAAAAACAAAACAAATGAAAAGTAGTGTATTGGATGCAGAATTTCATGTAGAATCCAAATATGTAAAAATATACAGGGTGTCCCATTTAAAATAAGAAAGTTAATGTTGCTTCAGATGAAACCGGAAGTAATGTTAATGCGTTTTATCATTTCACGTCATATTTCAGGCCTGAGGCCAAAATTTGAAGTATGAGGTGTAGGCTGTAAATTTTGAGGTTAACTTTGACAGATGTCAAAAGATGAAAAAACATCCATACGATATTTAGTTATATATTACTTTTTCGTTTATGTACCCCACAAAACGATTACAAAGAATTGCATTTATTAACTAAAATGCATATTCCAAATATTAAAATTTGTTTATAAATAAAAAAATTATACATCCATACTTATGATCTTGGTCACCTGGTATATGTCATATACCAAACTTCAAATAAATCCTTTTTGGTTAGAATTCTTTAAACCTCTTCTTAATTCCTGTAAAGTTGACAATTTGTTGATACACCCCTATGTTATGAAGCCTTTGCTAACTATCCATTCTATTTTTAACACATTTGTTTTACAGCAAAAAATGATTCAAATCTTGTATAATGAGACTGAAGCAAATGTACGCTGTGAAGCAGCATCATTGATGTGCCGAATATATGAACATCAATCTTTTTCAAAATCAATAACCAATAAAGTCGACCAAGCTATGGTTTATGCAGCCACATCAGATTTATATTGGGAAGTTAAAGTAAATGCTTTATGTTACTGGAGTAAAGCAATTAATAATCGATTGGCTAATCAGGGCATGATTGATGGATCGTTTCCCAGTGTAACGTTTTCTAAAGAAAATCGTAAAATTGTTACATTGACTGAGACTGAAATAAAGAATCGTTTGAATAAAGTTTTAGTAGAATTAAGTAAATGTGGCTGTTTAGGTGTTCTTGTAGCTGCTATGCAAGATGACAGTGATTTAGAGGTTGCCAAGAAAGCAGTGAAAATTACGAAACAACTAGCAGAACTTTTAAATTTGTATACTGTAAATAGTGAAAATGCTTGTATTACACCTACATCCCCAAAAGCAGTTATGGATACATTCAATTTGGTTGGCAGTTCTCCTGCTACAAGATTTTCTGAAGATGTAATTAATGAAATAGTAAACTGTCGTGATGTTAATTTGTTGGCCAATGTTTATATCAAAGATGAAGGAAGTTGTCCTGTTACCAATGGTGCAGAAGTTCAGTTAAAAATTGTTACACCTAAACAATTTCTTGATTTTATTCAAAGAAATTTGGATGATTTGATTGTTGAAAGAAAGAAATGGTTGAACAAAATGGACGATTTGGGTTCACTTTTAGATGATATGTTGAAAACCTATGATGATGATATGAATGCCATGGATTGTTATTAAAGATTTTTTTGTTATTTTTATAAATTGTAATCATAGTATTGCAATAAGATTATTGTTATTGCTTTGCAAAAAGTAAAATATTTTGTGTCATAATATACATAGGCTGTCTCCTAAAAAATGCCCTAAGCCGTAGCTTCTTTATTTGTAGAGATATACTTACCAAATATATATTTTTTAAGAAGAATAAACTCTACCATTTGCCGTGAAAAAATAATTTTTTATCTTTCATATGCCAAACCCAACTTGGCTTCAATAAATTTTAATAACATTTTACCTTTATAACGTAACATATTTTTTTGTAAACTTGAAAATACATAATCAGAACAGTAAGGATTTGCTTGACAAGAGTAACAAAGAACATCTGGATACAAGGTGTAATGATGGTAAAGGTACATGTTATGTTACAAAGCACTCTTGTCATACTCTAGCTTGTTCCCTTAAGGTTCTGTATTTCATTATGCATTGTATATAGCAGTTCTTCCAGAGACTACAATGCCATTTTGTAATCAAATAATTCATCTTGTAAACAATCTCTTCTGTCATTCAATTTTATTTTGGGCTGGTGTTCGTAATGCTCTTGAGGATATTCCTTTAACCATTGGAGTTGACTGTCATCTTTAATTTATCCATTATTGACAATAGCACAGTAGTTGTGATAATTGTAGTTTTGTTTATAACATACTTTTAACTTTTATAGCCTAATGTGAGGTTAAATGTCACATTTATATTAAAAAACAAAATTGTGAGATTAAATTTCGTGTGTCGTTCAACATCAAGGTACTTGAAATTCAGGAACTGCTTAGCTCATGTCTTGCAATTTTCCAGAATGCAGGCGGCAAAATTTAATAATAGCAAATTATTTACATCAATCCTTTAAAATGCATCATATGCAAATGCATATTACAAACTTTTTTATTTAATATAAAATTAAATGGTTCAGTATATCATTGTTATGAATAAATCATTTTTATCTTCTGGCATTTGGTATGGTAGAATAACAATAAAATTATTTTCAACTTAAAATGACCTTACCAACACATCTTTAAGCTATGGCTATCTGGTCACAGAACACCCTGTATAGAGTTTGGTAGGTGTAGCTTCATAAAGAAGTTTTTTAGGAGACCACCTGTATTATTGGAAGTAAAATTGTTTAAAATTATATATAATTAATTAAAATTATAAATGTAACTGTGTTATAATCTTTAGTTTTATTTTTAGATCTCACAAAATAATGTGATTTCTTATGTTAAATCACACTTTTTGTGTTTTAATATGTAAGATTTTGCATAATAAATTTTTTAAATTGAGTTACATTATAATTATTGCACAAGATCTTTCTTAAAGTTCACAGGGCAGACAAAAGTTGGTATTAAGAATCTACCCAGTAGAGCTTTGAAGTTTCATTTAAAAAATATGTTTTGCAATTTTGTGCTACAGGAACAAAACTGGGGTACAATTCTTGAACTTATGCAAACATACTGCATATACAAATGAATCTAAAATTGCCAACAATTTTTAAAAATTTATTGTTAGACTGTACTCAAATGTAATTTTTTTTACTTATTTGAAATTCTGCATTTGTTTATTTGCATCTGAACATGGTGAGCACTATTTTGAAAATCATTGTTAGTTTCTACACAAGTTTGAGAATCATACTCCTGTTTGTTGGTATAGACAGACAGAATTCAGCTACTTTGTTTCATATGTTATGAGTACAGAATTTACTCTAAATCTTTTAAGGCTATCGCTCACGCTTCGTTTTGTCTTGAAACTGCTTAATAAGTAACTCAACGCAAAACTGCTTGAAATGCATACACACACCCCGGCTTAACTTTAAGACCGTTTCTCAGTTTTCTAGAAGTGTGGGGAAATCACACTATGTCTGGTTTTAGAGTAATTGTAGTTGGTTTAGCTTTATTTTTAAAAAAGGAGTGCGAACCAAAATTTAAGAGTTCAAGATCGTGGTGGTTGCTTAAGGTTGGGATATTCCTATATAAAAACGCCATAAGGAAGTACCCCTACTTTATTCGAACATATCTCAAAAAATAATTGATCCCTGACTATCAAATATACCTTGAAATATAGAAGAGACTTTGAGAATTATGCATAGGCCATTATAAAATGTAAGAAGTCACAGATTTTTCGAAAAACCTAATTAAAAAATCAGTAGTTTGAATCAGTGATAAATTGACTGAAAATTAGTTAATTTAGACCATATACGGGTTGTCATAGCAATATCAAGTATCTATGCATAAATTAAACACCACGCTTTACGAGTTCTGAAAATACCACGCCCAATAATAAGCTAATCTAAGTGTATTGTGCGAATAAAAAAATACGACAGAAATTAATAGATTTAGAAATGGCGGTGAAAAATACAGACAGGTAATTTGTTTTGGGAGTTGAAAGTATGCTGACGGTAGACGATGTTGGTCTGACTTTCACCTACAAGAGGTCGCTGTGGATGAACACCTTTTTTGTCATAAATCTTGTGGCAAATAAATTATACTTTGAAATAACTAAAAGTTCGTGCAAAGTGATTATATATGGGGTAAATCCACTGATTGCTTCCCGTAAAATCTACCTGTATACTGGTCATAGGTTCTTTTTAAACGGGAAAAAAAAGAAGTGTATATTTTTTGTTTAGAAAACAGGTTATTATAAAGAACAGACCAAAACCAACACAGATAGTAAAGCTAAGCATGCTAAATTTAACATAACGGTAGTAGTATTGTGAAATAATTCAATAGATACAAATAACACAGACCCATATACCTCATCTTCTTTGTCCGGTCGGTACCGACTAGGTATGCGATAGATAGGTTCTATTATACAATAATTTTAACTTTCTTCCAAGAAATCTTTTTCTAATTATAAATATAGTTTGTACACCGATAATTATATTTTTCTTAATATTATAAGGAAATAAAAAAACACTAAACCCATATGCATATCTTTGATTACGTATTTGTATTTTCATCTCCTTTTTCGTCCTCAAGTATGCTACATCCAGAAGTTATACATAATCAAAGATGTGCAAATGGTTTGTGCTTTTTTACTTTCTTATGATATCTAAAACAGAGGCAAAGGGACTAAAAGAGTACTGTACCCTTTTTTGCTGTTCTCACTTCTTCATATCGCAACCTCCCTCTACTACTCCCACAACTATTTTAAAAATTCAGTACTTGGTAATATGAGTTAGATAAAAGTTTACATTTAATTTACATTAAACGCAACAAAATAAAAAAATTCAAAAGTTTATTCATACTTAGTTGAAATTTCCCTCTTCATTCTGTCATTTAATAAGTACCTATTTTTCTTTTCTAACCTGGGAAACTTAAATTTTAAATTGAGATACCACAATACTTAAGTCTTCACGCCTAATATCAAGCTAGTTGTCTATTATAAATCTAAACCAACTGCACAAAAACACGTACTACCTTAATTTCTCACAACCGTGACTCAATATGTAAAAACTATTATTTAGTCAAAATATTTAGAAATCGTTTGGGCTCGGAGTTTGAACAATAAACAGTTCAGACGCTGCATACCACAGATGTGGCGCAGGAGTCAGCGCTTAAGACCAAAGTCTTGGAAAGTACACTTGTACTTATAGAAAAAGGCAACAACCAAGTAAAAGAAAAAGCCATTATTCATGATAAATAAATTTAGAAAATTGCTAAAAAGACTAATCGCAGCCAGACTAGAAGAAAAGATGAGAGATAAAGAAGATCTCTCAGACAGACAGTTTAGATATAGAAGAGGGAAATCCACGCTCGATGTCCCAAAGACAGTACAAAGAATAGTCGAAGAACCAAATGACGGCGGCTATAAATATTGAGATGCATGCGCCAAAGTAGCGCTAGATGTAAAAAATGCTTTTAACTCTGCATCACAGAGAGGTATCGTAGAGGAATCAAGGCGTTGGAAAATAAACCCTTACCTCATTAAAATAATATATAGTTATTTCACCAACAGAAAACTGAACATTAGTGAGAATCGACAAATAGATGTAACATGCAGAGTACCGCAGAGATCGGTGCTCGGCCCGCTACTCTAGAACGTATACTATAACGCGGTCTTAAAAATTAAAGTACAGTAAAAAGTGATACTACTTGCCTCTGAGGACGACCTGGCAATCGTAGCAAGGGCAAGAACAAAAAAAGATTTGGAAACGAAAATTAGTCATACCTGTCTGCTTATCCGCGATTAGATGAAGACAAGAGAACTACGGCTCGAACCAAGGAAAACAGAAGCAGTTCTCTTGGATGATAGAACAAAGGTTACACTACTGAATGTAGAAATCGAACAACATACGCACATTCAAACGAGTGAAACAATAAAATATCTTGGAATACAGTTCAGTAGAAACAAGACAATAACGAGCCACATAAAGAAAGACACAGAAAAAGCTGCAAAAACGGCAATAGCATTAGACAGAATAATGTCAAACAGAGGAAATGCGCGGAGAAGCAGAAGAGTACTAGCCTCGGTAGCACACTCCATATTACTATAAGGGGCGTCGCTATAGCAACGAGCGTTGGAAAAAAAATACAAAGAGATGCCAAAGTAGAATACTATTAAGAGTCTGTTCAGCGAATAGACATGGTAAACGAAAGAACATGGAGATAGGAGAAGAGAGAAGCCGATATCAATAGAACAATAAAAGAAAACACTGCAAATGCGTGGCAGACTCGATGGATAAGTCAAACATGAAAGATGGAGTAGACAAAAAAGCTAATACCAAACGTCAGGGAATGGGCAGAAAGAAAGCAAGGAGAGGTGGATTATTTTCTCTCACAAATACTGACGGGGCATGAATGCTTCGCAGCGTTCTTAAAAAATTAAAAAATATAGAGCACGATACGTGCTGGTACTGCCCACAAATAGATACGGCAGAGCACACACTATTCCAACATGTAAGATGGGATAACCAGAGAAGATTCATAGAACATATAGTCAAAGAACAAATAACAAATGGGACTACATCACAGCGCAATTACAAAACATAATTAAGACCAAGAAAGAAGAAAGGATGAGGCAAAACGCTACAACCTAATTAGATAGAGTAACATCAATATAAGACACTAGAAATAACAATAGACGAGTGTTGGGAAGTAATACGACAGCGGTTCCGTACCGTATAGCACCAAAAAATAATGTCTGGCAGTTAAGTAATTGACCATTAAAAACTTTTTAAAATGCAGAGTAAGAAAGTGTCCGTGTAATAAGCTTCTGCTGATCTAAAGGTCTTCGGCATACTTTCAAGTTGTTCTAAGCCTTCGTTTATGCCCTTGGAAACTATTAGAACACCATATGAATATACCATAGCAAATGTAAGTCTTAATGACCCTAGGATTCCATCTATGGCCTTCTGGGATACCGCTGGCGCATTGGTTAACCCAAATGGAACTCTTTTATATTGGCAATGACCATGTGTACAAACGACTTTCCTTTTCTCTTCGTAACTGGAAATAACTAGATTTCATGTCTGACGTCGTAAAGTATGTGTTACCTGCCAATCTTTCCAGTTTATGGTCTATGCGCTAGTGTATGTATAATGATGTGTCTCAGTGATAGAATCTACTTTTGGCCATATACTCGTATTATTTACTTTAATAAGCGACCTTACAAAAAAAAAGCTGATGCTGACTGACAAGTCATAAAGCAACGCAATGCCTAAATCTTACACCGACTTACCTATTGACATGAGATAAATAAGGAAATCTAAAACTTGGATCATTAAACATAGATTTTTTTTAGAATTCATTCAAAGATAAATAAATAAATACACATTTTAGAATTCTGATTTACCATCATGATAAAGTATACGACCTAACCAACATAAAAATAGCGAACAATAAATAATGTAACAAACAAATAACCAAGATATAAATATATGAAATTCATTTAATACAACAGGCCAATTTTAATCTGAGTTCATTGAAAAAAAAAGTAATAATAAATTGTGACCCACTGCTTTCCAAGAAATTTCAAACAGAACCAACTTATTTTTAAAATACAAATTTTAAATTATTATGATTTGAACTTTAAAATCAAGGACTGTTACAAAAACGAAACCAACACAATTGAAATATTAGAATAGAGCCATAAAAGAGTTTCTAATAGGTCTTCACAAATCTCTTAATTTACAACCTCTTTTGTTCACTCATATTTCAGTTCTACCTGCTGCTCTTCTCGTATGCGCTATCGCAAAAATGGAAAGATTCTTCTCATGGTACTAAATACAACCCTTAAAGAATCTAACAGGAATGTTGTTAAACAGATTTCTACAACTGCACTTTTAAATTTAGAATAGTATTTCTGCTAGTTAAAAGGGTTCAGCATCTCCCGCCGCAAAATTCGCTTTCCTTATTTATAGGTACTTCTCTTTTTACAATATCCCAGCCTTAAATGAGCTGAATTATATCTTATACAAAACTAAATTAATTGAATTAGAACGTGTAGATTACTCTAAAAGGAATTCACAAGAATTACTAATGCCTTAAATCAGCTATGATTCCAATTATAACAGTTAACAAATTGACTTCTGATTGCTGCAAAAATAATCTTAAACTGAACTTGCCTGAATACTTTATGCAATGCATCAAAAATTTCAGGCAGAGCCTGAATGTCATCAAGTTGCACTTTAAGCCAAGCAAGGGTTAAGCCTTCTCATATACATGCTCTATCTTACATTGAGGCACGAAACTGTAGAGGCAAGGCATAGCGTAAGTAATGACCTTTACATACAGATCATGGCATAATCTTTCTGTAAGTACAGTTAATCTCTGAAATAATAGGACATAACAGAGAAACTTTCAACATAAGTAAAAAAATAAACTATTTATTCTTTAGACTTTAGAGTAATAAGGAGCAGCATTCAGAAATTTTTAAACCTATCTGATCTATGCAGAAAAAAAGGTGTAACATATAAAGGGTGTCTACTTAAGCCAAACTATTTAGTAAGTCTATGATTTATAGAGCTATGGCAAACATTCAAAGAGTATTGCTTTTGGCACTAAATTTTCTCTATTGATGTTTTCACATTTTGATTCCCCAAGAAATCTGTTTTTCATCAATATAAGGTTTACCATATCTACAATGCATTATCTAGCATTTGCTTTTAAAAAAATTTGTTTTTGCACGTGTGACCATGATAACCGGCTAGCAGAGTGTACCAAGAAAATGTCAACCAACATCTTCATAAGGTAGTTGAAAACGTTGAGTTGACCAACTTCAAATGTGAATATCTTAATTTTTTAAATGCAACACCCTGTATATTGATTGATACCAAGTAATGCATAGCTACGATCACTACTTTTTGGAATATAATCCTCAGTTTATAAAAACTAACAACAATACTAATGTTATAAGCAGTGTTAGGCAGTTTTAGGCAACAAATTTGAAAGTAATTCCCACTTTACTCTTAAACACATGTAAAGTAAATGCATGCAGATTACCCCACTGATGTGAACAACGTGAGCAGAGAATTGGTGGAAATCAGAAAACTAAAGCTGCCTAACATTGGTTATAAGATAAAAACAAACACTGCTTTGAAAACCAATTACTACAGGGAAGGGATAAGGAAATGTGCAACAAGGTGGTAATCAAATTTTGAGTACTCGAATCTACATTTTCAGGAAACAGTAATTCTAATTTGTTTTTATTTTAAATGCAACAGATACAGAATGTCTTTTCAAATATGGGACATATTAGATGTTTTATCAAAACTATAAATTATATGAGATGGCACATTAAAATATGGAACGGTCCTGCCGTAACCTTAAAAATTATACAATTAACTGTGTTATTATAATAATGGCTGTTCTTTCAAGGTTCTCTTCTGTAAAATGTATCTATTTGAAAATTAAAAAGCAGAGAATATCCAAAAATTAATATTTTCAAATATGTCTTTATAAACTGAAATCCCATAGAGCACATCAGTGAATATTGCTATACCTACATAAAAATGAAGCAACAACCACATGCTGATGGTAGCGTAAGTGAGTCAGTCAGTTGTTCAGATGAATAATGTGGTTGACAATACCTGTATTGATGTGAACACTTAGCAAGTTCCATAAATTGTTCAATATAAAGATGCACTTATTTAAAATAAAAAACTGAAATAATAGAACATTATTCGGGTATTCCAATACCTGGAGAGGGATATTGAACTGGAAAATAATGAAGTTTCCAACATTTTTATATGCCAAAACTTGAATTTATTAATAACATTTATCACAGACACTTTTATAAATGTCACATTCACAAACCAAAAAATATCCAATATAATTATATAAATATCTCATCTATATGCCATCTTTTTCTGTTAATTTATTCGTTGATTTACCAGCATAACGTTTATTATCAGCAAAGAAAGTTTTACGAGTATATAATGGTTTTGATATGCCACCATAATTACTACGTTGTTTTCCTTTATGTGATTTCGAGTATTTTTCATAAAACCTTTTAAATGTTTCCTCAGGCATTTTAAGATTATTTTTAAACGATCTCAAATTGTAACTACGAGCAATACTTAAATTATTAGTTGCTAACGAAACATCCAGTTGTGACAATCGAGGTGCATTTGGTAAAACTCTTCTTAAAAGTATAACAGCCCTCTGAAATTTTGTATCCTCAGGACGAACACAATGAGTGATTTCATTTGCTGCAAAACCACTAAAAGTATTGTTAATAATTAGAGAAATTATTATTCGTCAAAATGTTCACCTTATCAAAGTTACAATTCCTCTTGGTAAATCAAGTTTGAAAAGTGGTTCACTACAACGTATAGGCTTGTATTCAAATTTACATCCAAAACAAAGTGCAGAATCACTCATTAAGCTAACAGAAATGATTGGCCTATCAAAGATTTGTGGAGGATCAATATGGGAAACAATACAACCTCCAGGTTGATACACATTGATTACAGCACTATTAATGAAATTCTCACTAATGATATTTGCTGTAACTAATGGATTTATAACATAATAATATATCCATGCTGGGATGGGATCTACAAAATCTTTTGGATAAAGCTGTTCCATACCGGGACCTCTTTGCGTCATTTGGGTACCATATGTGTATCGTTCGCCAAAAAAGTATCTAAAACAAACAATTTTAAAGATGTTCAAATTTGAATTAACGAAATAGACCTACTTATTTCTTAATAAGGTCCTGTCGATTGTGTGTCCTGTAAAAAATCCACTATTTCCTAAGTTAATGACTTCATGAATAAATAATTCGAGGATCTCACATTCTGAATTGGAAAATTTGAAGGGTTGACTTATACCTTGATGTAAATGGTTTAAAATAGTGTGTTCTGTAGATTTGGATTCTGGCAATCTGCAAATTTCTTTTAACACTAAAAACCATGCTATAACAATTAAACTAAAATATAATTACTTTTCAAAATTAGAAGAGCTATCCATTATTTTGTAATAAAGTGAAAATCTATCAATTAAGTTACTAGGTTATAAGTGATTTTTGCATCAACTTAATTCTTTTTTAGTTATTAACAGTACTGCAACTCTATGTACAAAATATGACTTGAAAGTCCTAAAGAACAAAATTTTGAGATGGTAGTAGAATGAAATTTTGGAAATATGAGAGTTTATATTATGTGCTGTTAAACTTTCGTTAAAGTTCTTTAAGGTGATTTATTGTACTTTGAAGTTATTTTAGTGTAGGTACCTAGAGGAATAAAAGCATCTTCAAGTTTAAAACTAAACATAATATAAATATCTACATCATTTTTGTTGAATCTTATGATTATGTCAAGATGCTAGGTTAGGTGGAAGAGCGGACTGCACCATGTATGTCTGAACCTTGAACTCAGCATTTGTGTGTCTTTACTTACAATTAATTTTTTGTAGAATAGAGGCATTTATACTTAATTAGAATAGAACCAGGAATAAGAGATGAGAATTAGTAAATTTAAATAAAAGAAACCAGCATCTTAAAAGTATAATTTTAATGTAAAATACGTATTCCAATAAATAAATAACAACAATGGAAGTAACAAAGATGTACAAATAAAAGTGATCTAAATTTACTATTTTTATTCTTTTTTTTTTTACACCATGACCTTAAGAAGATTATCTACATTAAAAACATAAAAAACTAATCAACAACTAGTGTGTTCAAGGTTATGTCAACACGATGATTCAATATTCTAACAGCCATATTTGGATCAAAGAACTGGACCCCAACTTCTTTTAGAGCTCGACCTCTTTGATCTTCCACACCAGTTGCTCCTTCTAAAGCTATCAGAGTTTCTCTCAGTAAAAGTGCGGATCCTTTACTTATATTTAGTAAAGCACATGATTCAATTGTTCTGAAAATTAAAAAATTAATATTGTCAGTTCTCAAATCAATATGTATAAAACAACAATTTAACGTGTGCCAACAAAGTAGCTGGACAAATTATCAAGCTGAATAATCTAGTTGCATTGCTTCTTGATTGCATTAATATCGACTGTTTTTGTTTCTGTTTATGTAAACTGTCATATATAGTTCATGGTGTTGATGTGATCATAATGAAAGTTGCAGCACAAAATAATTTACGTGAACGTATTTATAAGATGCTTGGACAGCACGATAAAAAGTATGTTTTACACCATTTTTTAGCGGAGAACATCAGCCGTAGTACAATTTACGCAATTTTTGCGAGATATGATGGTGGTTTATCATCTATTGGAATTAAAAAACCTGGTCGTAAGTCAATTCTAAACAAAAGTAAATTGAGAAAACTTATAAGCGCCGCAAAGGAGCGCGTTGGAGCATCCAATCGTGCCCTGGCAAGAAAATCTAAAGTATCTAAAGAGACTGTTAGACGAAATTTAATGAAAATGGGTGTTAAATATCATAATAGAGTGACAGTGCCGCGTTACACCGAAAAACAATTGCTGGAAATTCACAAACGATGTCGACTATTGAGAAGAAGTTATTTCAAGGAAAATGTGACGTTGATTTTAGATGATGAAAAATACTTCACATTTGCATGGAGCAATGGAGATCAAAATGCGGGGTTTTATACAGATGATATCAAGAATACACCAGAAGAGATCCGCTTTGCAGCTAAAGCTAAATTTGAGTCGAAAGTGCTTGTGTGGTGTGCAATATCCCTACATGGAATATTGCAATTGTATATCCAAGATTCCAAGGCTCCAGCTATTAATTGTGAGACATATATCCAGATGTGCTTGGCCAAACTTAAGCGTTTTATTAATGAAAAACATGCTAATAATAAAATTATCTTCTGGCCAGACTTAGCCTCGAGTCATTATGCCAAAAAGACTATTGACTGGCTAAATGATAATAATATAATGTTTGTACCTAAAGAGGCAAATCCTCCAAACATCCCCAAGGCTAAACCAATCGAAGATTTTTGGAGTTTGTTGTGTCAAGAAGTGTATAAAAATGGATGGACAGCAAAATCAACCAAGGAACTAACCAGAAGAATTCGACTGTCTGTCAAAAAGGTTGACATGAATGTTGTCCGACACATGATTAAAGGCGTCAAAGAAAAATTACGCAAAATCGAAGACAATGGTCCTTTATCACTATACAAAAAGGAAAAGTAGAATTATTATAATATTAGTTTTCGTTTGTATATACATATAAAATATAAGATTTCTTAATAAAGTGTTGTAAAGTGTTCGAATTTTGTCCAGCTACTTTATTGGCACACGTTAGTAAGATTATATCTAGTTATTTAATTCTTATTATATGATTAGTCTTATAAATCTATCTGTTTTAGAAAACAATCATCTATCAAAATTAATTTCTGGCCATTAGTCTTATACAATATCCAGTTTCAACAATTTTCTTTTTTAAATGGCCTGTGACAGGGTAAAACTTTTTCTTGTGATTGTTATCAAGCCTTATTGTACATTTACAAGGACTTAATCATATCTAACATAAATGACTAGAGAGATAATAATATACAATTTCCAATTTAGGAAAACAAAATTGAGAGTCTGTAATTTTATCCAACATGCAATGCTTATTGGATTATCTACATAAAATAGTGTTACATGTACAGATAGAGATTTCCTAATTGACACTTACTGTGTAAAATAGCTGTCTGGTTTATCAGTATATTGTGAAAAAATTGGAAATAAGTTTCTAGTAATGTCATATTTAAATTGTAAAGCACCTCCTTGACTAAATCTACTTTCTAAGACTAATTCTTCAAATAGGAATGTATCAATCTGTTGTGCAATTGATCTCCACGTAATTGTAAATAATTTATCAGTTAAATGTTTTTGCAGTTGGTGCAATTTTGTATTAAGCACTTCAAATATAGGGCAAGCTGATGGTGTTAATGAAAGACTTCTAACATCTTGTGGATTTTTCATTTGTGACCACCTGAAAATTGAACAGAACAAGTTAGTTTTAAAAGGCATTTTCTTATAGAATTTATACTACTTACAGTTCATGTCGATAAGTTCTACTACAAGCTTTTGCTTTTGCAACAACAGATTCAGCTAGTGACATTAAGAGATCCTTTCTCATATGTCGATATAGTGAGAGTGTATCGGCAAATACAGTATCGGTATCAATTTCTGATGCTGGACTATTTTCATCATCACTAATTGGTAACGGAATCGATTCAGGATTTTCTAGTTGATTTTTATAGTAATATAAATTTAAAAAATGCTAGAATGGAATTTTTAAAATATGCTTATTTTAGTTCTTCCAATACATACCAACATTGCACCCCAATCAGTGAGTACATTTTCAATATAAAAAATAGTATTAGCTATAATTGGTATCCTAGAATCAATAATGTCACCTTCCTCTGCATGAACAAGTTGCAGTAAGCGCACTCGAAAATCATCTAATAGTTCTAGTTGTAATTCTAAAAATTGTAATCGATGACCAGGTTGTGGTAAAACTTCATAACGTTCAGTTATAGTTTGAAGTAATGTAATGAAGATTTCTGCGCAAGGAGCTATTTTTAAGCCTTCACCATCTGAATCGCTTGGATGAAATGCATCGGTCAATGACTCAGAAAGCATTGCATCCATTTTTTCTAAAGCATCTAGAATTTGTTGTTTTTTTAAACTTCATTTATGAGTTACATTTTAAGTATAAACTTACATTTTTTCTCCATTGACATCCACTTGATAAAAACTTGTGCTTGTGTAAGAACAACTAATACACCTGGTTGCGTTACTGGGTAATCATAACTTTCTTTAAGTTCTTTATCAAACCCTAGTGCTTCATCAATACAATGGGAAAATGTGAAATCATCATATTGTAAAGATGGCAAGTCAGCAGATAACTTTTCCACACCTAATAGGACTAGACCTCTCATTAATTCAACCTGTAATTTATTTTAGAACTCTTATATCTACAAATTGCGTCATAAATTGATTGTAAAGAAAACATACTAATAAAACTTATTCAGTTGGGTAATAAGTAATTAGTGATTTCAATAAAACCATACAGGTTTGAGTTAGAGAATATACAAGATAAAAGTGTTTGATACATTCTGCAAGGAAGATATAATAATATTTCTTGCCAAATTGCATGTACACAGATTCTGAAGACAAATAATTATTTGTATTTTTACGTTTAGTGTCGCAAAAATTCCTATACTAAACATTTAATTTTTTATAAAGGACTATAAGTATGGCTTTTACAAAACAAACAAAAAATCTTTGGAAGTATTTCTGAAACACCTGGTATAAACAATTCTTGTATATTAATAGAGCAAACATTTGGGGAAGAAATAAGATACAGAGAAAATTGTGGATTTGCATAAGATTACGGAAGTTGCTAATGAAATCATAATAAGGATATTTTAATAAAGAGTTCTCATTTAATGGTTAATTTTCAACACAATCTTTACATGCTATACAAAAAAGAACAAAGAAATGGTGTTAATAAAACATTAAAGGTAGTAAAACAAACGAATATACAAATGAAATAAAAAGCTGTTGGTAATGCAACTTACTTTAGCATCTATATAATATAAACCCATTTTATCCATAACAGGTTGGATCCATTTTTCTAGAAATTCACTGTGATCTCTAATCCATGACAAAATCTTTGTAAAATACCTATAATGTTTTATTTCATAAATAAAAGATATTCTATTATGTAACGCATTAAATAATTAAGCTAACTTTAAATAAGCTATAATGATTTTAGTAAGTATTACTTTAAAACTATTACCATTCTGGTTTATCAGATCTGTTGGTTTTTCTTGTTCCATAGAAATGGAACAAAAATCGTTTCCTAAGTGGTTCAACTAGTAATTGTAGTGGTAAACTTAAACGTGGAAAATCTGACCTAAAGCTCATTGCCTGTGAAGGTGTTATAAGTTCTTCTGGTAAATCTATTTGCAGTAAATATTCAACAACAATCTGTAACCTTTTAATGTTATTTTCTAATGGTACTTCAAGAATAAAATTGGCATTAACAAAAGGCCACTTAATTGTTTTTAATGAATCATCAAAATCCCTACAAAAAAGTTACAATAATTACCACAGAATACTTATATAAAAAATATTTACTTTGCAAACTTCTCCTTTAACACATTATGCCAATAAATTACAGTTTCTTTTAAATAACTACGAAGGTGTACAATTGAAGTTGTTGCTATTTGACGAGCAATTTCACTCAAATTAGCAAAAATAGTAGCACATTGCTCATCATCACCCTTTTCCAATTCTATCAGTAACTCTTCGCTAAAATAACGTATCATGCAATTTATTATAAACTATCTAAAAGAACTAAATACCTCAAATTCTCAACATTTTTAATAATTTTTAAATACTGCAATGTATATTCTAATTTATTTAACTGTAAAAAATATTCCTCCAATTTACTTTTCTTATCATTAGTTTCCTGTAAATGAAAACTCACGTTTGTAATAACGTTTTCGATCTCTTTTGTAAAACTATTGATTTCATCAATAATTTTATTTGCACCAACAACTGTTTCAGTAATACTTGAATCTGGATTTGATAAATCTAGCTAGAAGCCAAATAAATATATTTTAAATTAAAACTGCATTTGTGAAGCCTTACCTCTGCTTTAATTCGTTGGATATCACTTTCATATTGACCTCTTAGTTCAAGACAAACATTTATATTTAACAAACTTGTTCCATACTCCTTATTAAATTTTTCTACAATCTGTCTCTTTAATTCAACTGCAGAAGTCATTTTTATACAAGTATTAAGTGTTGAAAGGGTACAGGCTGATGTGGCACATAACCTATAATGTTGTAAAAAGTTGTGGTTTTTGGACTTCTGGTGATAAGTTTTGTAGTATAAATGTATTACCAATTAAATTTAGTGAATATTAAAAATGGTTGTTCCAAAGATTTGTTTTAAATTACATTAGAAATGGCCAAAATTATAATTCATTTTGTGTGATAATACAAATGTCTGTAACTACATAACCTTAATTTTATGATTTGGAGAAAATTTAAAAGTTAAAGAAATTATTATGATTAAAATTAAGTAGCAAAATGTTATATTTGGGTACAGTTTGGTTTATTATTTGTATTTTAATTTATTCAATTGGACTTTACATATTTGGAGGATATATTAGAGTAATTGAAATGCTCGATATTTTTAACTGTTTTTTGTGCAAGGAATTAAATAAATTACAACCAGCATATGATTATATCGTAGGTATGATTTTATAATTAGATTTCTGGGTATTTCTGCAACCTGAAATGATTGATATTGATATTACTATAGTGGGTTGTGGATCTGGTGGGAGTGTAGCAGCATTACGTTTAGCAACAAATAAGGATATGACTGTATTAGTACTTGAAGCTGGTCCACGTGGAGGTAAACTGTTTGATGTACCAGCTTTTGGTCCTATTCTTCACATGTCAACAGTTGATTGGCAGTATCGTACAGTGCCACAGAAATATGCTTCAAAAGGATTTCTTCAGCACGTAATTAAGTACAGACTTTATAGACTGCTAGTATAACAAGGTTTATTTAAGTAGGCAAGTAATTGGCCAATGGGTCGCATTGTTGGTGGAACAGGCAGAATAAATAATATGATGTACTTAAGAGGACATCCAACTGATTACTATGAATGGTTTCAAGATGACGAAGAGTTTAATTATGTAACACATATTTTAGACTTTTTTAAGAAATCAGAAGACCATCGAGGATCTTATAAAAATGACAGTATGCTTTTGTTTTTCATTTATCATGAAAGTTTTATAATTCCATTTTTGTGGAAATTAGTGTAGGGCTTTCAATATTAGGTATTATAAATCCAGAAGTCTGAATTATTTTTTAGGAATAGTCTAGAACTAGGTTACTATTTCTAATAATTCTGTAACTTTCATTGCACTTGTTATATGTTCGTCATTTAAGAAGATAAACAAGGCCGGATTTGTTATTTTTGTTTTTCAATATTATACCGGCTAGACTGGCTCTCAAAAGTGGCAGTCAATCGGGCCATAAATGAATGCTTCTAAAGTTGCAAGGTTTTCTAATTAGACGATCATTATGCTATGTGTGTTCAAGAAACTTATATGTTTATTATGATTTTAGCTAGATATCATTCAACTGATGGACCACTTGTTGTTGAAGATCTATCCTTTGTATCCAAACTTGCTCCAGCTATGTTAGAAGCAGCTAAGATTTTAAAGTATCCTATTAGAGATTTAAATGGGGAAAGTCACACAGGTATAAAAATGATATTGCTGCATAGTTTTATCTTCAAACAATAAATTTATATATTTTTTCATTTAGGGTTTATGCAGGCACAAGTTAATATTAATTTTGGTGACCGTTGGACACCAGCTTATTACCTTTCTCAAAAAAATAAACCAAATCTAGTCTTACAAACTAATACATTAGTAACCAAAGTGCTTTTAAAATCTAATTTTGAAGCATATGCAGTTAAGTATTTACACTTGGGACAAACTTCATTTGTACGTGCTCGCAAGGGAATTATATTAAGTGCAGGTGTTATAGGAACACCAAAATTACTTATGCTATCTGGAATAGGTCCTCGACAACATTTAGATGAAATAGGAATAAAAACCAAAATAGATCTTCCTGTTGGTAACAATTTACAAGATCATGTTACCACTGGATTGGATTTAATTACACTGAATACCTCTTTAGGTGTTGATCTTAAAAGTGTATTATCTCCACTAGCTGTTTCAAAGTACTTTTATAATTCCTCTGGCCCTTGGACTACAGCTGGTTGTGAAGTGATAGGACTAATTGATACTAATAGTGAGACTTACTGTTATGATTATTTGGATAGTTTAAAAGTAGCATCAATGTCACGTATAAAAGAAAACAGACAACCTCCTACAGATTTTAAATCTGACAAAGAAATTAAAATAAAACAATCAAAAGTTAAATCGGATGATATTTTGGATAGATATTTACCAGCTGCTCAACGTTTTAGATCTCCTAAAATAGTAAGAAATACAAAATATGACATTACAATTGAAGTTTGCCCTGTTAATGCAACTCGTCAACCTGATTTACAATTCATGGTCCTTCCGATGGGAGTTTCTACTGATGGTGGTAATCATTTTCGAAAAGCAATTGGAATTAGTGATGATGTATGGAAAAGCTACTTTGCACCGTTAGTTGGAACAACAGTAATTTCCATTTTACCTATAGTTTTACATCCTAAAAGTCGTGGAACAGTACGTTTATTAGATAATAACATCTTTAGCCAACCATTAATAGATCCAAACTATTTATCAGATGCTTATGATGTAGAAGTTCTATTAAAAGGTATTGATTTAATTAAGAAGTTTATTGATACCGAGCCATTACAGAAATTAGGTGCCAAATTAAATGATCAAAAATTTCCTGGCTGTGAGCGGTTTGTATTTGATACCCCTGCTTACTGGGAATGTTATGTACGACAGCTTACTGTTACCTCTTTTCATCCAGGTGGTACTTGTAAAATGGGAAGTCCCAGTGACACATCTGCTGTAGTAGATTATAATTTTCAGGTTCGTTATACACACAAATTGTTTATTGCTGATGCTTCAATAATGCCTACTTTACCAAGTGGCAATGTAAATGCTGCAGTTGTTATGATTGGAGAAAAAGTTGCTGCAGAAATAGAAAATCAACTTTATTTAAATACACGAGCTTGTCATCGGCGTGAGATTTTTGTTCGAAGAAAAAGATGTAAAATAAAATAAGTTTTTGAGAGTATTTTTTCAAAATAATGCAGCTATTTCTATGGAGAAAGTTACTATAATGAAATACCCATTCATTCCACTTGATAATTATTGATCTCAAGCTCAATTTATTTTTGTTATATTAACCAAATCTTTAAGGTAATATTTATAGTTCCTTTTAAAGACTGAAGTTGAATATAACGTTTGTTAATCTTACCTTAAATATAAATAATTTACAAAATGTAGAATTTATGTAAATAAAAAAAGAAAATAAATTAATAAATTATAAAACTACAAAAGTAATTAATAGGGCAGTTAGGAATTTGGAAAAGTTAATACAATAGTCTGAAATGATCCTATAATCCAGTCCAGATTAGGTATTTTAGATGTCGGTTGGGAATGATTTCTTTGCTAACATGATATCATTATTTGCACTCAACAGCTCTTGATTGGTTGACATGGACAGTTGTTCATATTATAACTAATCAGAAGCTTTTTCATTAGCACACGTCATTATGATAACTGCTCCTGAACACAAATATTTTAATTCTCAATTTACATAACTTATACAGGGTGTTACTGTTATATAAAATTATATTACTGTCATTTTCTAACTACAGTAATTTTTCACATTCCATGGAATTTTAGACAATCAGTACAAAAAAATGCATATAGTTTACTCATGTTAGTTAAATAGTTAGTAAATTAGTAAATGTTTTGTACAAAATCCAGTTTTAATCATAAGATATTGCGACGGTTTGTATTTCAAGACTACAAACCACTGGTGCCCAATGTGGTTACTAATAGATTTTTTTACCAAAAAGGAAGATTAGTGCTCTGCAAAGATTTAATTTTGAAATTTCTTATAAGATTACATATGCAAACTACTACTTTGAATTGAAATTCTAGAATAATAACTAATTGTAAGTTATTAACTGTAAGGGATTGCTTATTGAATTGTTATTGTTTTATGTTTAAATTTTTATTGTATATTAATTGTAATTGTATATTAAAATTGTTTCTAGTTTGGAATTTTGTGTTCTTGTGTGAATTACTATATTTAATATATCGTGTGATTGAAAAAAAAATGAAGTCCAAGTGGACCATGACTTGTACTATGTGGCAGTCAAAGCCAGTTAATTGTGAGACAAAGTACGACACCAAACAAAAGACGATCGCAAATTGAGCTCGATAACGATTTTCTCTCCACTAGAGGCACTGTTGTTCGATGTTAAATTTGTATCGTCAGAACAGAAATAAAGAGTTAAGTACCCAAAAACGCGTTCAATAAGCAACAGCAAGGCATTTTTAAAATTACTTTTTCTAAAATTTAAATTTTAATAACCTCAGATTTATATTATAATCTGACATTTAAACTTCTCAAACTTGACATTGAACAACAACGCCTCTAGCAGGAAGAAAATTGTTAATTAGCCCAATTTGCAATCGTCTTTTGTTTGGTGTTGGTACTTTGTCTCACAATCAACTGGCTGTGGTAGCAGCGTTCTTTGCAAATACCTATTGCTTTATTTAAATTTTAATTTATAATTGTCAGTTTGAAATGTCAAATTGAATTTGAACACTGGTTTAACTTAACAATTCACAACTGTCAACTGCTATTTATTCTCTTAGCAGTGTTATCACATGGGACTGACCTACTTTAACTTGGTTTTTTTTTTATCGCACGGGACTTTATTCTTGTAGTTTTCTTTATTAATCTTTTATTTCTGTTTTGCTCTAACTGTCTTCCTTCTTCACACATTTCTATTTTTATACTAAGACTGTTTTTATGACTGCTTGCATCCATGTAATAAACTAACTGGAAGTTGGTTGGAATCTTATAGTGTCTGTATTCACCATTTAATTGATCTGTGTAGTCTCTATCCTTTTTGCTATTGTAAGGATTCAAAAATCTTTGTACTATCAGTTCATAAAAAGGCACAGCTTTATCTGCTAAGTTAGATATGAAATGTTTATAATAATTCAAACTTCCCAAGAACCCTCTTAGCTTTCTCAAGTGGTTTGAAAATATTTATCTTTCTAATTCTATCATTATTGATGGTGATTCCCTCTGTTGTTATAACATAACCCAGATATTTAATGTTTTGTTTACAAACTCCACATTTCTCTAAATTTAATTTTAAAACAGCTTGATTGAGTGTTTCTAGAATAATCTTTAAATGTTGGAAATGTGAGTCAAGATCAGGGCTGTGTATTAAAATATCATCTATATACACATATTTTATTGATGCCTAACGTGAGGCTAAAGGACCACTACAATACATCAAGGGTGTACATTGTTATTAGCTCACTGAAATGTAACTTTTTTTTCAAAATAAACAAAGATAGAAAAGCATAATCATCTCTATATTTTGTATGAAAATCCAGAATACAATGATGTAATATTGCTAAAAGACCCATTTTGAGCAAACGTGTATCAATAAAAATACAATATTGCAAACGACTAGAATACAAATTTTACATTTCTATCAAAATTATTTATAATACTTCATATGGAAAGATGCTTTCATTGTCTATACCAAATATTGCATTACGTTCTATAGCAAACCTTAGCAATAACACTTCTCATTTACTAAATTAAATATACATCATCTAATTTTATTTTGTACATTCTTTTTTTTTATAATAAACCGATGCTATAGTAAGCATTTATTCATAACAATTATTTGCTGCTTTTGAGCTTTTGAAACTTTTCAAGTTTTAGTTTGAGCTTGCAATTAACTAATAATAATATAAGAACAAACAATTTTGATTATGATGAGCAACGTTTTAAAGATACAAAATGCTTTTTGATTGATTCGATCTTTTGAGCAGCAAATTTTTGTGTATATTTTTTGAGGACGGATTCGTTACTTATATTATTCACAAATTTATATCTTATTCTAGACAATGCCTTACAATAAATACAATCTTTTTTGAACATTACTTACACTTAAAACTCTAAAGAGTTCTATCTCAGGTTTATGGACGGAAGAATTGCGAGCCTTGCACTAATATAATAGAATCTTTACAATAAAAGTTAATTATTAAAGAAAAACACAAATATTGGCCTTTTATATTTAAAGCCATTGGTTGTATTAATTCTTATTATGTATATTTAGAAAACAAATTCCAAAAATATTTAAAACGCACACTGTGCTAAAACTTGAAGGCACAAACCACTCTGTGATAATGCATGAAAAAAAGAAAATACCAATTATACAAGATATACAAACAAATTAGCTTTGATTTTTAATTGCCAAAGCTTTTTGTACAATTATACATTACTTTAATATTACCGTTAAACGGTAACATCTGGGGATCACATACCCTTCTATTTGGTTTCAATTTTAATGCAGTTAATTACTTCTTTAAATACAATTTAATCTTGTATGAGACTTTTGCCAAAATATTCTATAATAGTTGAGCCATTCCTTCTAGGTGGAATTGAGCATTCAATGATATGATCAAGTACAAGTAAGTCAATAAACTGTAAGAGAAACCACTACATGCAGCAAATAGCAAGAGCAGGTAAATATTAGACATCATATTACTAGCTCCAGCTGTATTCTTTTAGATTAGGTACAAATTGCAGCTTTTCCTACAGTTGTTGATCCATAATTAGCTTTCCACCAAAAAGAACTATTTTTTGGTGTGCTAGAACTCTTACCCCACATTTTCTTTTTTTGGCCAATTTTATTCATATAAAGCCTCTTATCCTTTAGCCCAAGCAATGAATAATAATAGTAAACTTCTCCTTGTGCTAAACATATTGCTAGTACCTTTACAAAGAAAAGAAGTAACCACTATGCGCAGTGTTTCAACGATATGTGGATAGTGGATAGCATCGTTATTTGTATTGTAGAAATATCAAAAAATGTTAGGTACTGAAAAATGGCTGAACAATTAATTCTATAGTTCATCATTTTTTTATAATACCCGTTAATGTCAAAATTTTCTAATTTATGTTGGCTAGAAATAAAATTTCCCTTTTTATAAAACGACAATAGGAATAACCAAGCAATTGTATGTTTTGCCAACTTTCAAGTACTTTGACGGGTGTTATAGAAAAGAAACGTACCTACTATATGTTTAAAGTTATTTGTAATTACACAGGGCGTTCCATAGAAGCTTGCCATATCAACCTTCCATTTCTTTAGACAGAATATTCTGGATTTTTTAACTTCTGGTTCATTACAGTTTGCAATAATATAGCACTATAGGGGTCTAAACCTAGCTGTCTCAAACTTGATGTTATTCAATTGTTTATAATAAAGCTTTTCCAAACTTTTCTTCACTTCTACCAGGTATTAACAAACGCAGTTTTTAATATTGTACGTTTCCAAAAGTAAATTTTACTCTTTGGTCTTTAAAAAGTTTCAACTAGACAGTTTTATTATACAACAGACAAGTCGTTATTTTTCTAGATTTTTTTTAAATAGAAATTAAAATGCTATACAGGGTGGATATTCAAACACTATTTTTCACCTGCAACTTAGATTGTGTTCTATTTAAAAAAATGATGGGTCGGTGTGTCACGCTTTTATGTAATACTTTATATAGTTGAACGCAGATGCACCTAACCTTTCTGTACAACTTTCTCGGAATATTTTTTTATTTTTACAAATGATGACGTTATCCTCCGTTCACAGATAGTTGAAACACTCTGTATAGATTGATCAGAGAAAAATCAATCTTTATTTACAACAACTTAATATTAATTTTTAATTTGCCGTATAATACATATAATACACATTGGTCACGTGGGCTAAAAGATGCGGAAGGCTCGTCCTTAAATTGCGTAACGCAAAATTAGCTCGTTTTTAATTCCCTCATCCTCTCATAACGTATTTGTAACGAAACTTCGAGTCCGCCCTTGACAATTACATAGCGCTGTGCCTTACTCCCTTTCCTGAATTTTAATAACAGACATGGGGGTTCAATTGGGCTCAGAAATCTCAAAGCAATGCGTTAAGTAACGCTAGACTTATCCCACTTTGCCCTTTTGTAACGCTACGAGAGATCCCCTCTCCCCCCTTCAAGCGTTACGTAATTTAAGGACGAGCTCAGATAACATCAAAATTTCATATTACTTCACATCATTGGTTTCTTTTTAAATTAGTTTTTTTTTCTCCAATTTCCTCAACAATATACATAGCAATATTACAAGCCAATCTGTTTAAGAGCATTTCCAGATCATATTTCTTTGTCAACCCCATTGCCATATGTAATAATAATTATTAGATTGGCCTGTACATACAATATATCATCTTGAACTTAAAACTCACATTAAAAAGTTATAATGAATCCAATAGCGAATCCAAAAGTTCCAATTGACAATCATCCCATCCATTAGTTGCTAACAACAAACCTGTTAACTCATCTTCAGGTATCATCTGATTAGCTGGTTCTATCACAACATTTTGATTAGGCATCGAAGAAGGCACCTTTTGACTTAGCACGTCTTTATTATTATTTTCATTTTTCACTTCAACGTTAGGACTTGCTTCATTAGAATTTTTCTCGGACGCTTTAGCTTCCGCCTTAGAAATCTTGCTGCGTTCTTTACTAGTAATATTGTAATTTTCTATATCAGTTTCTCCACATATAGATATGTTTGATAAGATATTGTGCTTTCTTTCTCCAGTCCTCTGTGATGGACGGTGTCTTTTAACTTTTCTTATTGGTTTTATAACTTCTTGAGAATGAGAAGTTCGAGGTGCACGAACTGTAAGACTGGACCTTCTTTTAGATCTACGAGATTCTTCTAACCTCTCTAAATCCAATTTCCAAAATCCGCCTTTACCTGGTTCATCCTTTGATCGGGCGACTTTGACAAAACATTTGTTAAGTGACAAATTGTGTCGAATAGAATTCTAAAATCAAAACACGCATGAGTACTAACAATTAATAAAAAAGAACAAATGAATATAACTTACCTGCCAACTAGGATCAGCTTTCCTATAATATAAAAAGTTTTCTCTAATCCAGTGATAAATGGCTGAAAGTGTCATTTTGTTGCCATTTTTACCCATTGCCATACAAATAAGAGTAGCATAGGAAAATGGTGGTTTCTTGTCTCCATTCTTTTTGTAGAAGTTTATGTTAATGGTTAGATCTTCTTGATTATTACTTTGCGGCTTCTTTTTTGGTTTCGGCGAAATTGGTGGCGTTGGTAAATTCGGTACAGCCATAATATTTGTAATATTATGTAACCAGTTCAAACTAGTTAAATCTGTTTCCGAGTTATCACTCTCACTTTTCGGACTCAGCATACAGGCTTTTAAATCTGTCTCTACATTTTGAACCTTATGTAAATTGGCAACTCTATCTTCCATTATTTCATAATCACTGGAGGTGTCTAAATCACCTTTACTAATTTCCATGAGCTCTTCTGAAGAATTTTGCGATACGGTTATTTCATTCTGAGGAATTCCTAAAATTTCTATTTCATTTTGAGACATGCCAAAGATTTCATTACTTGCTTCAATTGTTGTTTGCGGTAAACCAAAAAGTTCCTGCGTAGAATCAATTGCATCTTGAGATAATACTAATAGTCGTTCTGGTATCTGTATTTCAGTTTCTGAAATTGTAAATTGTCTTGTACTTTCTATTTTATCAGTTTCATCTAGAATATGTTCTGAGCATTGCGTATCTGATTTATTCCAAGATTCTAAATAACTTATATCCAAATTCTGAATATTAGTCGTAGCATTAAGAATACTTTGATTGACTATATATTCGGTATTTACAATACCATTAGCATTCTGGTATTCAATTTTGATTATTTGATCTTCTGGAACATTGATAATATTCGTCGTATCTATTTCGTAGGTGAGTAATTCGGGAGTTATTTCCGTTATCGGCAATCCTTGTGGGGTACTTATCTCTAACGTTTTTATTTCTTGAGTCTTCTTTTCAGTTTCCTTAAACCTGTCCATTTCTAAATTTTCACAATTTTCTTCGTTCAAAAACCTAACATCAAGATCGGCAATGTTTCTAATAATTTTATTTTTTATATCCTTTGGTTTATTTTTCACATTTAAATTGGGCGTTTCAATAATATCCATTTTTTGCAACACTGTAGAATTTTCACCGGGTACTCCAGAAATTTTATTTTCATTTTGTAAAATATCAATTTTTTCACATAACTGGAGCTTCATTTTCTTTTTTACTATTCAATTATTTGGACGGATTCTATCACATGTTATTGTCTTAAACACTGTTGTTTAGTAATTCCTGTTTCAGATCTCCCTGTAAAGAAAACAGAATAAATTAAAGTACATTATCAAACAATCATGATGAATCAAATTCGTGGAACTTTCTTAATGTTTCATATTAATAAATTAGTTTTAAATAACATTTAAACAATTACTCACTTTTTATTACATCGAAAAAACGTTTACGGAATTCAAAAAGGAAATCAACCCAAAAGGGGTACTCTGCAAAAACGCCCCAAAAAGGCGTCATTAGCCAGCTCGAGCGCGCTCAAATTCGATCTGGGGGTTGCAAGCTCGCGAGAAAAAAAAGGGAGAAATGGTCGATTCGACCGTTGTGACGTCACCAAATGACCAGAAAGAACTATCGTCGATCAATATTTTGGCGTGGGAACGCAGGGGAGTTAAAATCAACATCCCGTTTTAATAGACAGAAATCGCTATCAAGATGAACATCTAATAACCTTCTTCGAAATAAATTCAAGATTAAAAAGCAGATATCTTATCTATTTTCAATCTAAAATTAAATTTGATTATTAAATACTTTTAGAATTTTGCAAAATTGCAGAATATTGTAATTATATTGCATTTCCAAACAATTGTTTATAACACTTTATAGTTTCTCAGAAATATTCGGATCAATCATTTATTTACAAGTAGAAGTAGCTCTGAAAATCTACTCATTATTTATATAAATTTCCGATTTTACAGGAATTCATAGATAGCAATTCTATACGTCACAGAAAAAGGAATTTAAAATTAACTTTTACAGCATGTTTACTATGAAAAATTAATCTGGAAACTTAAATAGTCTCAGGGGTCAACCCAAAGGGGGTGAGGTTGGAGAACTGGACTGTCCATATTATGGAATACAGTAGATCAAATAATCAAAAATACGGGTGGAAAATTTTACGTTTTGTCCAGAGCAGCAGAAGAGTTAGATCGGCCCCTGATAGTTTCAAATTTAAATAGGAAGATGAATTTTTCAGTTTCTTGCTAATTCAAAATGATTGTTCTTTTCTTTTTTTTACTCTCATTCCATTCTTATAAATTAAAAATTATGTATTATTCAGGTTTTTTTAAATTAACAATAAAGGGCTTGCAACTGTATGGTTTTCTACATGCGGTTAAATTGTCTTATAACAGTATCCACTGTGGTTTTTTCTAAATTCTTTTAAACTAGTTATTTTGTTATTATTGATCACGATAAGAAATTAAATCTTGGAATAGAACACATTTTGATCTTGTTTTCCTGAAATAGAACGTCGTATTCTTAAACAAAAACTATCTTTATCTACTCATTTTATTCCTCTTCCACAGACTCAGAACCGGCACAAAAACGTTCAAATGAAGCGCCTATACGTCATGGTAATTAGGCGCTGTGGGGTGAAGAATAAGACAACATCTTGTTTACCACACGAAGACGATTTAAGAAATTCTGTCATAGACGCCAAATATTCTAGACCGGCCTTGATCTAAAGATTCTTTTACGTCTCAAATGGCATGATCATAGGGCATGACTACGAATGTTCAGAGTAGAGTCCCAACGTTTTTATCAGAATTTCCAGCGTTCCCCCCAGAATATTCAGACATTTAATATTATTTTGAAAACCCATATCTATAAATTCCTAAATTCGATTTGCAACTTTACAATTTCTTTTTGTACAGTTAGGGTACTGTCACGGATTATCTGGAGATTATTCTGCGTTTCAAATGGTATGACGTAATTTGTAATTTCGAACTAATAATCCGTTGGTTGTATAGTACCTATGAGTGTTTAGAGAGGATTTCCAGTGTTTTTCCAGTTATCTATAACCTGTCAGTACTCTTCTTGCTTTTCTTTGTAAGTCTTTCGGGTTCACTGAATGATGCTAAACAAGAATCCAGACTGTTTTTTCCAAAGATTGGGTTCTACTTTTGGAAGAATTACAAGCTCTGAAATACAATAAAGCTCTTTCAACAAAATTCCAAGGAGGTACTTAAGATAAAACTCCAGAACTGAATTTGTGCAAAAGAATCATTCTGAACTAAGTAATATTAGTGATAACAAGACGTACCAGTGCTGATGTATACCAAACCAAAATTTCTGCCATAGGCCCCAAATACCCTAGCCCCGGCCCTGCCAGACTAGAGGAAAACTGCAAATAAAATAAATGAACCAGTATTGACACTGAGACGTTGCTAGATTTTCTGTTCATTATAGAAAAATAGATCTCCTTAACAAGAAACTAATAAAAAACAAATAAAAACTTGTAGAAGTTAAAATATGAGTACAAAAAACTGTTTAGGTGGTTCAAAGTATTAAACAAGAATTTTTTAAAAACAGTAGCAGTGGCAGTAGTTACCATTGTTTATGTCTTTTCAGTTTTTACATAAGCGGGGGTGAAATTTGATTCCTAACCGATAGACCACCAAAATATATATTTTGCCCAGAAAGTCCCATTCAGTAGAAGCGTCTTTGAATCCTTCTGGTGGTTGGTAATTCACATGGAACTGTCGAGTCTACTAAACCCACACAACTTGAGGATAAGAAGGGAATAGTCTAACATCATGTAAAAGACATCGGCACGCCAAAAAGAAGAAGATAGCGTCAACCCTTAAAAAAAATATTTTAACATATCCTACAGGATGGGTCGAATTTGTTGTCCTTGTGCGACATCACTATAAATCTGACATAGTACTGATGGTAGCGGAATATGATCTTCGTGATCTAGGCTACTTTTTAATTCTTGATTCAAATGTGGAAACAAAATTCTAATATCATGACCTGCTTTCAGAATAATGGCGAAAAATAATTTTCTTTAAAAATAACTTTTGCTCATATCTTACTTATTTGAAGAGCTATCTAAAAACGTTAAAGGCATTCTTACTACAAATTTAATATGCAATAACATGATACACTTAGTTTTCTGTCAAACTTTACTGTTTTTGGCAAATACTCTATGATCTTTTGACAAGTCCTTGGCAACCTATACATATTTGTAAAATCTCAACAATAATCTTTTCAGGTAAGTCATGGTCAACTGCATTCCAATACAAAAAAAAATAAATTGTATGGCATTTGTCCAAAACAGTAAAGTTTAACAAAAAAACAAAGTATGCCATGTCATTGCAAATTAAATTTCTAGTAAAAATGTCTTTAAAGTTTTTAGATAGCCCTTCAAATAAGTGAAATACGAGAGAAGGTTAATAAATCAATGTCTTTTGATTTTATACAGCAGTAAACGTAAAACAAATTTTAAAAATTTTGAAACCTATCAATGATCAATCAAAACGTAAATCGACGCGCCAACAAAATTTCATTGTTTAATAGTTGATACTGCTTGATAGTACAATGCAAGGTCATTGTAATTTTGTATTCTCATTGGTTGGCGGCTTATTTTTGAATTTTCACAATGAAGACCTTATTTATACCATTCCTGAGCATGATAAGGAGTTTATGGTAATGTTGATCACTGTATGAGAATTTGCTAAGCTTGAATATTGAATATCAATAACAAAACTCTCAACATTTAATTATGTGGAACTTCCTCATTATAATAGGTATATACTCAACGTTTCGCTTACTTTCATAAGGAACTTCTTCAGGAGACTAACGAAGAGCACTATAACTCGGTGTTTCAACCACGCTAAAGGCGAAACTTTTCTGGAGTTTGGCGTGTTAACCACTCTAGAGACAAAACTCTTCTGGAGTTATCGTGCTCTCTATTAGTCTCCTAAAGAAGCTACTTATGAAAGTAAGTAAAACGTTGAGTATATATTATAATTCAACAATGTCACGGTCTAATTCCGAAAGACGTCGATTTATTAATGGCTTGGGCCATGAAAGTCTTCGGTTACAAGGAAAGCGTGCAGAGAGAAAAATCATTTTTCGTCAGTATTTCGAAAGTAGGCTATGATATTCCAATTTTGTCTTCACATTCGTTTTCAGAATAAGCAAGTAGCCTATGATCACGAAAACCTTTTTTCGCTATTATCAATACTAAGTCAGATGGCAACTAATAGACCCACCTTGTCATACAAGTATACTCACGTAATTTACACTGTCATCCCAAGCTAGAAATCGAGTTCACGACCTTTGAGCATAGAAGCAATAAATTTAATTTGCGGTATAATTTATCCTTACCCTATGATACCTAAAAGCCGCCAACTAAGATAACCATAATTTCTTTTCTTTTTTGATGGTAACAGGAGGTTTATGGCGGTAAGTTATAATATTTCTTATTTGGTGTGTTGGTCTGTGTATTTTAATAACTTTTGTTTGTTAAAATAGCTCTCTCATAACACAGTTTGTGTATATCGTTCTCAATTGTTACGTTTAATCTGCACTTGCAATATGGTGTATACTCTTTATAAAACCATGCGTAAGTGCTAATTCTTAGTGTGTTTGTATAACACCTTCTATCTAGGGTATTTGCTGGAAGTGGTTATTGATCCTGTAATTCAAAAGGATATAGTGAGAATTTAAACTACTCTTCTTTGTTGTAGACGAACTATCGAAGTCTCCGTACATGTAAGTTATGTTGACTCTATGTCTATCAATCCTCTTCCACGACAAGATCTTGAAGGGGATCAATCATTGTGTAGCTGATTTTGAGTTAGAGTAATGTTATCTATAACCAGTTAGTACTCTTCTTGCTTTTCTTTGTAAGTCTTTTGGGTTCACTGAATGATGCTAAACGAGAATCCAGAATGTTTTTTCCAAAGATTGGGTTCTACTTTTGGAAGACTTACAAGCTCTGAAATACAATAGAGCTCTTTCAACAAAATTCCAAGGAGGTACTTAGGACAAAACTCCAAAACTGAATTTGTGCAAAAGAATCATTCTGAACTAAGTAATATTAGTGATAACAAGACGTACCAGTGATGATGTATACCAAACTTGAGCTACCTTAAGTTCTCATCATCCTCATAATCTAGTCAAGAATTGTAACGGTCTTTTTGTGTCTGTTACATGGAATTTGCTTTAAAATTAATTTTCCGGATTGTGAGACCCCGTTTCCATCTTATATCTATTTCAGGCTCTTATCTTTCCGTCCCTATAAATATATTTTTATAAACAGAGTTGATCATCACTAACTAGTTCCTTGTTTTATTAAATATTTTACTAATGGTTGGTTGAATCTCCGCCTCAGGGTGAGACAACAGGTATAAATTCTCAGTTTATTCTTACTGTCTTTCGGAAAGAAATAACATCTGCTGTTGGTTATAATCACTCTTGATAATCTAGAATCCATTAATGTCTTCTATAAACATTCTAAATTTCTACTTTGCTTTTTACAAGTAAACTAGATAAAGTTGGCCGATGAGAATTGGTTGCGCACTGACATAACAGCGATTTGTGGTGGGGACCGCACTTGCAACTCGGCTTCCGTAGTGTTCTCTCTCTCTTCTTCAAACGCGCAGCTGACCGGCCAACTTTATCTGGTTTACTTGTATCTATCTTTTCATTAAGCCTTGGCTTAAGTGACTCCAGGGACGCTTTCTCCATTGACGAAATTCGGGGATTATTTATTATTCACTTCTGACTGAACAGCGATTTGACGTTTTCGCCGAGGTGGATTTTCTGCCGATTTTCGAACGAGGACTTGACTGTTAGACCGCGTCCAGTCCGGATGTTTGCTCATAATCCAGTTTCGTACAGGGTAGTTACCCCTGTGTTATATCCATAAGGAAATGGGCTTCTTGGTGCATCACAGTGGTTACAAGAAGACGAAAGGTATAATACAAAAGCATATCGTTTTTCTACGCTAATTCTTTAACATAAGCATACGAGTACAGAGTAGTAAAAGGGATTTATAAAAACTGCAAAACTTGAAGTCTGATATTTGACCCACTTAGCAAAGAACGTAGAAATAACGTTTTGAAACGTTTAATTTAAGTGATACTGAATAACATTTTTTAAAAACGTTGTATCTCTATTATATATAATGATGTACATTAACGTTAAAAATTTTATATTGTAAATAACGTTAATAAACATCTTGATTAAGCATCTCTGTAATGTTGTAGCAAATGAACGTTTTTTTCAAATCTCTAAACCATTTTTAAGGACCCTTCTTTATTTCAGAAGCATCCAGGGCAAATTATCAACGTTGCACAGAAAAAGATTTGAAAACATTATTATGGACTGGTTCCGTTTTGCCAATGTAAGAAAGAAGAAACACTTGGTGGGTAAAATATATATTTGTCTTAAATACTGAAGTTGTCTAGAAGAATGTTATAAGAATTTTTAACTTTGCTAGTTAATTTAACAAGTACTGAGAACATTTTTGTAGGAAATTTTGTTTTTAAATTCATTTACAGTACAAGTTCGATAATGCGAACACAAATGTGCCAGAGGTCATTCGTATTATCGGAGGTTTTCATTTTATTGAAGGTGTATAAAATTTAATAAAAAAACACAGATTATTACTAAAATTACATATACAGGGTGAGTTTTTTCCGATGTTTAGTATGGGGATCTCGAAAACTAGCGGAGATAGAGAAACGATTAAATGGGGAAAGAATTGCAGTTTTACGAGCTTAATTTAATGAGGTTTTTGCTTTTTAGAAAAAATGCATGGCTAACTAGATATCTCGCAAAAATAAGTTTTCTTGTTATTTTGTTCAGTGCCTATAGCTCTGTTATTATCGACTTTAGAAAAAATGTGTACAGAAAAAAGTTGTAGGTAATTATGTGCTTAATAATACAGTTTAACCGAATTTTTTATTTAAGCTATAATTTTTGAGTTATGACACAAGCTTGTGTTTTTTTTTTGGAAACCATAGTTGGCCATGACGTTATAAAAAAGGCCCTTTCTCAACGATTCTAACGATATACCACTTGCCATAGTTAGTATTATAAATAAATAAATTATGACCTTTTTTTCTTTTTATTTTTGAACTGTTCAAGTAGTACGCTATGGAAACAATTGATAGATGTGCATTGCGTTTAATAATAAAATTTAAGTTAGTTATTAAAATTTTTCTTTTAATTTCGAAATTATAAACATAATTATTTTGGTGTGAAATGTTTATTCCTTTAGAGTTGCAGTTTTAAATAAAAATTTTTCTGAAAAACTAATAAACAGAGAATGACAAACGATAAATTAAGAAACAATAAAAGAAATTAGGATATAAATAAAGTAGTACTAAAACAACGTAATTGAAGTAAGTAAAGTATTTAAGATAAGTGAACAAAGCAGATTTAGATAAAAATAGGTACTTCACTCATAGATGAAACTAAAAATGCTGTTAACATAGTATGCTATGGAAACAATTAAC
>VTPC01091233.1:86728-99338 GCA_011009095.1 Ignelater luminosus | reverse complement strand
TAGTGTGGGGCTATAACAGTCTTCTCAACTGTGGTTTATTTATTCCAATTATTTAACAGTTTTTGTATTGACAACAAAGTAAAACGTTTAATATAAATGCTTGGTTTTAAATATCTGTGAAAAACAGGTAGCCTTCAAAATTGTCATTTTTCAAAACAAATAAATAATTTGAAATGACATTTTGTTTTTATTATTTTACTAATACGAGAGAAAAATCTATTACTGCCTTAGGTGAAGAAAATTAACTTCTCGAATTAAAAACATCATAAATAATGGTACATTCTAAAGCTAGTAAAAAAAATATTTTTTATCTAATTGGCATCTTAAAACACGAGTTATCCCAGTCTTCTATGAAGACAAGAGTAATATAGTCTTTGATTTAAGGCCTGGGGGCTGTTTCACAAAAATAGTAGTCTATTATTAATAGTGTGTGTTATTGATATTAATAATACATTACTAGGATACACATTATTAATAATAGTCATAATAGTATTTTGTGAAACGGGGTCAATTCTTGAATGTTTGCTATGATAATGAATTTATTAACATTATTGGTCGCTTAGCAATGTCACAATTTAGATACATCTGATTGGTCCGATTGTGTGCTTAAATGATTCTAATGAATTTGTTCTTATAGGGAACATTCAAGAATTGATCCCCAGGCCCCTGGTATTTCCATCTTTAGTTAACTTTAACTGGAAGTTTATTTCTATGGATAAGTTGTGACGACAGTTGTATCCACAGAAATAAACTTCTAGTTAAAGTTAACTAAAGATGGAAATACTGAGCCTTAACTGTGGATACAATAATATAGATAATATAATAAGAATGTAAAATAAACGTTGAAAATAATGTGAACAAGTGTGTTAAAATAACGTTCTACTAACGTACTATTAACATTAGATGTTAAATGTTTCTAAAATGTTTAAGAAACATTTATACATCATTTGAAAAAATGTTAAGTTATCAAATAATTGACATTGTGAAAACATCTATAGTGGGTGCAAAGTTTGTTTAATTTGTTGTTCTAGATAACGTTATGTGAACTTTTTCAGAAACGTTTTATGTTAAATGATAACATTAAGTAAATGTTAAAATAATGTTTTTTTGCTTAGTGGGGAATAGGTTGAAGTAACTTTAAATCTTGAATAGTTTTATAAAAACTTATCTCTTAAATCTTCTTTTTAGCAGCGAATCGAAAATCCAATAATTTATAGTTTATATTTACGGTAGTAACCACAAGAACAAATAAACAAAATCCGAAACAAACTAATTCATAAAAAAATAGAACGTCGTGTTTTAAAATATTTCCAAAACTTATTTTCTCAATAATTTTACCTATACTTAATCAATTTTTTTGTTTTTTCTCTCATGTAAAATAGAGGAGATAGAACAAATTACCTTCCCCAATTATAAAACCGAAACAATTATTATTCAACGATCCAAAGTGTAGGATCGAATGACACCCTTGGGAAACATTAAATCGTTCACGCTAACAACCCCCAGTCTAGTGCAATCTAGAAAGCTTAAACCGCATTACTTTGACGAGTTTCCAGTAAATTACTTTTACTTTAATATACTTTTTTACGTGTTTCACGAATGAAGTACTAAGGAAGTGAAAGTTTTCGATTTTTCACTTTTGTCGATAGAATGAGTTTTAGCATGAAATGAACAATGATTGATAAAAGTTCAAAGTTCTCGTTTTGCCATATGGTTGGGGTTTTTCTTTGCGTTATCGTAAACATATTTTATTGAAAAACTTAATGTTCCCCACGCAGTGCAGTGTAAAGGTTCAGGTATTTATTCGCTTTCAGAAATGTGACTTTAGCGGATATAAATACACCTAGTACTCGTAGTATTATTTATTAATTTCCGAGAAATTCATTTTACAAAAGACGCTAGTTATAATGGTGAACTCCAGAAATATTAAAAAATATGCCTAATGCATGTTTTTGACAAGGACCCTTTTAAATTCTTAGTAACTTTTCAGTAACTCAATAATTTTGGCCATTTACTTGAATGTTACGAAATCATATTCAACCAACAATTTTGAGAGAGTTTATACTGTTCAACGAACGATAGCGTTGTTATTTGTAGAAATATCAAAAAATATTACCAAAGAAATTTGTACAGAACCATATTACTTTTACGTTACAAAATTATCTTCAATTATACAGGGTGTTACACAAAAGCGTGACGTAACAACTTTTGATCTTGGTATCGTCTTTTACTTCTGGTTATCTTAACACCAACCTAACACTGTAGAGTCTAAACCTTACCGCTTTAATGTTATTCAATTGTTTCTTACAAAGTCTTCCAAAACTTCTCGATATTGCTAATAAAGGTTTTTGATACTTCAGTTTTTACAAAAGCAAACTTTGGTTCAAAAATCATTATTAAAGTTTCAATGGTCTTATTATACAAAGTGACAAATGCAAACCGTGTAACTTTTGCGATTTAAGAAGGCATAAAACTAGCTACCATCTGATACCACATACCGCTTACCTTAAACCATGATTTAAGCGATAATAAAATTACCTCTCATTTGATACTAATAACACCTGTTACAATAATAATTACAGTTTTCCTACTATAATAATAATGATAAAACAATACAAAATCAAAGGACCTCTTCTATCATAAACTAGTCATTCACTCAAGTTTTTCAAAACTAACCTTTTTTTGGAATTCTTTAAAAATACGCTTAACAATGGTTTACATATATTTTGGAATAATAAATGCTGCAGTGGAAAACATTAGCAATGACTTACTGTTTCTAACTGCGGTTTTATGCCAGAATTTAATCCTACATTTTCTTTCATTATTAGCGTTACAGGCGTTGGAAAAAACTTTAGGTGTTGTTTTAATCATTGGATTGTTCATTACAAATTATTTTTCTTATTCAACCCAGAAGGACGAAATCCTCTGCAACCCCCTATGAGCACTAGGCGAAACTCCTCCCCGCAAGATTCAGTCGTAATTACCACCTTGGTACGTATACTACTAGCAGTATAGTAGTAATTGAGGAAGCTTAAGCCCAGCAAATAGGTCTTCATAACCCCTTTCTATCAACTGCCCACCATTTCTTCAACCACCTCTACGACTACCTACTTCAGCCTCTCACAACCCTTATATTCTCCCAGGAAGTGGAAAAATGTTTCATTACCATTCCCACATTTAGGATATGTTAGGTCCTCTTCTACACCTATAAGCGACAGGTATATTCTTACAATACGGTGGCCTGTGAGGACCCCAGTTAAGAGACTTATGGTCTTTCGCTTGGCAACAGTCACTGTTACTTAACCAACTCATCTTTTACGATTTGATTTCTTGATATTCCCAGAAAAGATTCTGGTCCCAAGTAGGTATCCTCGGCTCCAAATCTGGCAAGTTTTTCGGTCTTCTCGTTGCCTTGGATTCTACTATTTTATCTTCTTAGTTATAGCAAGCCTTTTCAAAGTATATTCACATTACTGGACAAGGAAATTTCGTGTTATGTCACCTAATTGTCGAAGCAAATGTAAATTTCTTGCTCATAAACCATAGATAGGATGGCATAAAGATCCGCCTGGAAAACCGTAGGTTTTCCAGATATATACCTACGAGCGCGGTTCAGTAAGTACCCGTGTTTGACGACAGAAGGCGTTCCTGAGGGAAGTTGGTGTTATCATCGTGTGCTGCCATCTATCAAACGACGGTATAACAAATTGCAGACTGATTGATAGGTTAGTTTGGATTTGACAGCCATTTGAGTAAGACGTGTTTCGTGATTTTAGCTAAGATGGAAAAAGAGCAGTATCGTTCGGTAATTCGCTTTCTGTTTTTGGATGGGAAAAAATGCGAGGAGATAAAAGCAAAGTTGGATGCTGTTTATGGGGACACTTCGCCATCTATGATCACAGTTAGATATTGGTTCAACGAATTTAAACGACCAGGACGCCCGGCAGACGTGGTTACCGAGGAAATCATTCAAAAAGTCCACGACATGATTCTCGCTGATCGACGAACGAAAGTGCGTGAAGTAGCAGAGGCCGTTGGTGTGTCGACCGGAACGGCAATTAATATTTTACATGATAAATTGGCGATGAAAAAATTGTCGGCGCGATGGGTGCCGCGATTGCTAACAGTGGACAACAAGCGGATGCGGCTGTTAACTTCGAAGCAGTGTTTGGAGCAATTTAAGCGAAATCCGAAGGAGTTTTTGCGTCGAGTTGTCACCGTTGATGAAACCTGGATTCATCATTACACACCAGAAACTAAGCAACAATCAAAACAATGGATTTCTCCCGGTGAATCTGCTCCAAAGAACGCGAAGATGGTTCCATCGGCCGGAAAGGTCATGGCGACGATTTTTTGGGATGCGAACGGCGTCATCCTCATGGATTTTTTAGAAAAAGGAAGAACGATCACTGGACAATACTACAGTGAGTTATTAGACAGCTTCGACAAAAAATTGAAGGAGACACGGCCGCATTTGGCGAAAAAGAAGGTGCTGTTTCACCACGATAACGCACCAGCACATTCATCCGGAGTTGTCGCCGCCAAACTGCATGAATTGCGTTATGAATTGCTGCCGACCCCCCGTATTCACCCGATCTGGCTCCCTGCGACTTTTTCTTGTTTCCTAACATGAAGAAATGGCTCGCGGGAAAAAAATTTAGCTCAAACGAGGAAGTCATCGCCGAGATAGAGGCGTATTTTGGAGAGTTCGACAAATCCTATTTTTTGGAGGGGTTAAAAAATGGCAGGAACGTTGGGAGAAGTGTATATTTCTAAAAGGAGACTATGTTGAAAAATAAAAAAAAAATTTTTGAAAAAAATTGTGTCTTCATTTCTAACACGGGTACTTATTGAACCGCCCTCGTATTGTTTTCTTGATTTGGGATTGCGAGAGAGTACTTCTTATGCAGCCTTAGCCGATCCTTCCTTGGGTAGCCCTGTAAGTGATAAAAGTACTTCCTTTTCCACTAACTATATTATTCTAATGTGTCCCGTGTTAATTCCTTTTCCAAGTCATAACCCTGCGTCTCACATTTTGAGGTGAGCCACCATGGTCTCCTTCCTTATCTAAATTGAGAGGTTCGATAACCCTAATAGTATTTCAAGAGTAACTGTAGGCATAGAAGTCTTCCATACAATATGGGTTCTCCTAATTGTTCAGATTTTTTCTTGTGGTGAAAAGAATTAGCTCAGTTTTAGATGAATTGACCGAGAGGCCATTCCTGTTACACCATCTTTCTGTGATCTTACAGGTGACCGGCAACTAGCTCTACCATCTGTGTATGCCCGAGTATAGAAGCCGTCCGACCTGAGAGCAGCTTCCTTGTACCGCGATATCTCCTACAACAGCCTTACCGCTTCTTTTTCTAGTGTAGGTCTCACCTAACTCATCAGTGCGAGAATCACATCCCTAGTTTGCAGGGTTCCGCAAATTGTAGCCGTTTTCGCCTTTCGTTGTCGAGAAACACTGCGAGAGCAACTTTCTTGTAATGTCCTCTTAATTTCATGTAGATACATCGGTAGGGGTAGGTGGTCAGCACTCCTTCCAATAAGTGCCTACCAACGATTCTTTCCAAAGATTTAGAGAAAAAGGATGTTAAATTAATGAGACTAAAGGATTTGGCTACCGTATAGTCTTTCTTTCCCGCTTTGGGAATGAAGATCATCCAAACTGACGGAATGTATCCCATTGTCAAGCTGGTCATATACACGGTGTTTCTGAGATGAACGGAAGTATTGATACAGCAGATTCGTGAGCCGAAATTATGCCTACTTTCCTGTATAAACCTAAGTTCTAATCGTCTCCGAGATACAGAGTGTCAAAGTTTTATTTAAAATTTTTTTTCTCAATCTTTCAAGAATAAAGTAAGATCAGGATGGAATTTTCTACATACTTGTTACTCTGAGATGTCTAGTATTTCACGCAGTTTTGCATTTGATATCCGTAATAGGAGGAAAGAACGCTAAAAAAATTCTTACGCCACTGAAACATTAATTTGGAAAAAGTTACTTTTGCATTTTTTTCCGTAAAACACGCCGCCTTCTAGAAACATCGGGCTTTTCAAAACTTCTCCAGTTCAACGATCTATGGTAAGGTCATACGTCATCTCAAAAACAGGTTGCAATTATCTGCATGGCAATCCTCGACAAGAATTAAAAATTTTCGTGTTCCATATAACTTGTTTCTTTAAAATCCACCGTTTTCAAGATACGGGGTATCAAAATGTAGAAAATTTCATCCTAATATCTCACTTTGGTCGTTAAATATTGAGAAAATAAGAAATTTTATAATAAAACTTTACACCTTGTATCTCAAAAAAGATGCAGCATAAAACCTTAGATTTATAGAGCAAACTAGACCTAATTTCGGTTCAGGAATCTGCTGTATCAATACTTCTGTTCATTTCAGTACATTTGTATATCCCTTCTATCCCAGGATGTGAAAGACTGGTACGTAAATACACCGAATGAATATTTTAAATCTGTTTGGTGGTAGTTAGAGTCCTAGTTTTTCTGCGTGGTCATTATTACTACCGAGCATTAGTAGTTATCCTTACCAGAACCGGAGATTAAAAGAGATAAACATATTTCCTTGAAAAGGTGTTACACCACTCACTGGCGTTTTCGAGAAAAATTGTTATTTCTGAGATATCGGAAAAAGGGAATTCCTATTCTAATTCATATTTTTAAATGCGACAGGAAGAATGAATTCCATGTCATATGTTAGCCTATTATTACGATAATAGATTATCTAGATTCTAAGAAAGATTTTTAAATATGACGGAGTTTTAAGAAGGTCCTTGCGTAATTAAGATTAAATTTTAAACAAGAGAATTAATTATAGGCGAAACACCAAGCTTTGATTTGCCAATTATAGTTTTCGGACAACTGAAAATCAAATAACATTAATGAGATTCTGCTTTTGTTATCATATTATTGTTCATGAAATCACGCAACTTCTTCGTAATTTGACTCTTCAAATAAGCGAGATTTGTTTAGAGAACGAGAAAATTGCATAAATTACAGTTTAGGAAAACTCTGAATACTAGGTCGTGATTAATTGATATGACCCAAATTTGTTTAAACACTAATAGCTTTTTCTACAATTTTCTAAATGGCTTCCTTTTTAATATTCTATGAACTTCGGTAATAGTGCTATATTCTTTTGATTTATTATTTACAGCACTTTTTCTTTCAAGATTGTTCTCCTGAAATTGCTTTTTTTATCACCAAAAAAGTGATATTTCAGGTTATGTAGAATTACTTTCATAAAAAGGAAAACATTAGTTGTTTACTAACTTTAATTAGCGTTTTAATTTTTTAAGAAATAGTCTAGACCTTTTGCTATTTACCTGGGGGATATAAATAATCTAGTTGTTAATAATAACATTGCCACTACAACTCTGAACTTTATTATACATTTTCTGAACTGAAAAATTCAAAGAAGAGAGAATTGTGTCATATTTACTAAATTAATGACAAAAGAATCATAAGAAAAAGAGAGTAGGTATAACGCACGAGAATTATCCACATGTACATTTAAAATTTCTAAGAAAAGTAATAAAACATCAAGCGATGTTTCTTTTAGAATTCTAGCTCTCTTAATAGTAAACAAAATAAAAAATTCAGAGACATGTGCCAAGTACCTAACTCTTGCTCCGTAACAAACATCAGAATTAAAAGACATCCTGTATACATTAACTAAGGTTCACCTCGTCTTATAATTATATAATTCTTCCAATAAAATTAAATACGTTATAGTTATTAATGATACAAGTTTGATATGAGCATCAGAGGAGATCGTGAGCGCTAAGCTGAGCGTCCCTCCCACCATAGCAATACCCATCAGGCGTCTTCGCCCTGAGAGGGATAGGACTATTGCTGTGAGACATATGCTTCCTGGGATTCCCCTCGCCAAATAGATTAGTAGTAAATCTGTGTTTGTGACTCCCGATGTACCTCTCCCACAGTCACCCATAGGTTATAGAGGCAGTCACCGTCTAGTGCTACCAAGCTCCATCTTTATATTCATCACTACATCAACAGCCAACAAATAATTATGCAGCAACAACTTTCTCTGTTCCATCTCGTGGCATTAATTATCATGATATGTACTGCTTAGCGTGGATGTTCCATCTTAACGACGCGACGCCTTCCACTTCAGTCGGTGACCAATTACAACTTCGCCTATTGATTCACTGCACTGAATTTACAAAAGATCCCACTACCACTCCACCTACCGCTGCTGCCCTCGCCATGTCGACTATTACTGCTTACGTGTTAAACAGTGCGATCAAACCTCCAACTAACCTGTACCTTCGCTCGTCTAAAAAGGCAAAAGATGCATATAAGTGATTCACTGCACCAAATCTACAAAAGACGCCACTACCACTCCACCTACCGTTGCTGCCATTACCATGTCGACTATTACTGCCTACGTGTTAAAGAGTGTACTTAAACTTCCAAATAACATGTACCTGTCGCTCGTCCAAAAAAGCAAAAAATGCATCTCGTAAGTGATTTCAGTTCTTAAGATTACATTGAGGGTAGCAGTACTAGTGTTGAATGGATTTAGTCGTCGGACATCAGAACATTTCCTCATAGGACGATGGATTTAGCTCCTGCTGGTACAGAAAGATACACTTCTTCCAGTTTCCACTGTCTTCTGAACGTGAGTCAGAAGCAGTTCTTTTCAACTGTATTTTTTAACTCCTTTATAGTTGTTCGAATTTTCCTCAAAATAATAATTCTTTTGATTTTTATTTCTAATTTGTCACAACCAGCTTTTCTTCGATGCATAGACATTCTAGATTTCAGTAATATTAGCAAATTTGTTTCTTTCTAAATTTAAACTCATAGCTTGATTCTCGGTAATCTTGCCTTAGAGAATGCTCATAAAATCTTGGAACATGCTTAACATCACTTGGCATCTCCTTGGTAAAACTTTGGTCACTATTTTGTATTTCTCTTAAATTTGGAAAAGCAGCACTTGAAGATTTTCTCTTCTTGAAACACTTCCTAAAAGACTTGAAGTCTTTCGGAAGATTTGCTGAATCAATTAGGAGTTGACATCATTGTCAATTTCAAAAATATCAAGATCACCACAGTCTACTTTCTATTTCATATACCCGTTGTAAAAAAAAACAAATAAGTACAGCTGTCTATAGAATCTAACAAATCGATATTCTGTGGTCCTTTTCTTGACATTGAACGCTTCAATCTATAGTAACGTCTAAAGGATTCTATCGATTAAAGATATTCAGTAGATTTAGTAATTTCCCTCTTGTCTAAATCAGAATATTTTGATTTCTTAGTTACCGTGTGGTCAAAAAGCTCGTTGTTTCTTATTTATCCATTCAATATATCATCAAGTATGTTTTCAGAAAAAGTTCTCATTCGATTCACATAAATGAGTTCTCTTCTAAGTTCTTCGCTAGTAAACATACATCAAGATGCTACTCTCCATGAGTATGCCTTTTTGTGCTAATATTTAAGAGAAGCTGTCTTTTTTTATTTGCTACTATTCTTTTTTTATGTAAAAATGATGAAGATACTCCCAATTAGAAGAACGTATGAATTCTAACTATGTATAGCCCAGTTACTTTATACATTCACCTCTAAAAGAATCCGACTGAAGATTTTCCTTCGGGATTCTCTTTATCTCGGCGTCAAAAACAATCCCTCAAAAGTCCATAAAGCCAACTGGACGGCTACCGAAGTAACAGAAGGTCAAAGGTCACGAAAATCAGTTTTTCTTAAATATCTCGTAAACTATTGGTTTTACGTTAGTTTTGGTCATTATCAAATATGTTCATAAGCTAAGTCTACACAAAAAAGGTTCTATACGAAATTTACGTAGAACTAATAGTTTTTGAGATATAGGACTGAGAAGGTTCGGAGCAAAGCGCATAGCTCACTATACTATACGTATACTGGTGTATACAGATAATAAAACCTATTTATCCATAGAAACATCGTTCATGCATATATACCTGCATACTTTCGGTCTGAATTGTCTGTAGAAAGGACCCTTCTTTGCAAATAGTCTACATGATCGTCACCTTTTTCAACACTCACATTTCTGAGAGTTTCTAAACCGCGAACGAGAAAATTTCATTATAGTGTTGTCTGCCATTATAATAAGTTACAAAATATTTCGAGATGAATAAAACGCCCGAACTCTACAAAATGAAGCGTTAAACTGAATTTAAAACGTACAAGATGTGTTATCCAATATTTTCTGTTATACAGTGACCCATGAGCCTACATTGGAATGTCAAACAGCTGCTACTCAAGACCCTTACCATTATTATTATGAAGAAGGGTCTTTTTCCAAGGACAATTTAGACAGAAATTATGCAGGTATATATGCATGAACGATGTTTCTATGGATAAATAGGTCTTATTATCTGTATACTCCACTATACTATACCTATGCACTTTGCTCCAAACTTTCTCAGCCCTATATCTCAAAAACTATTGGTTCTACGTAAATTTTGTATAAGACCTTTTTTGTGTAGACTTAGCTCGTGAACAAATTTTATAATAATCAAAATTAACGTAAGACCAATAGTTTACGAGATATGTGAGAAAAACTGATTTTCGTGACCTTCTATAACTTCTGTAGCCGTCCAGTTGGCGTTATGGACTTTTGGGGGATTGTTTTTGACGTCGAAATAAAGAGAAGTCTGAAGAAAAATCTTCAGTCGGATTTTTTAGAGATTTGGTCTTTTTTTTGTATAAAGTAACTGGGCTAGTACTAGTTTAGCATTATCTTCTTCTTCTTCAGTATTTGAGCTGCCTTTGGTTTTACAATCGAGATTTATCACTACCGTAAGTAGAGCTTCCAACTTTTCCATAGGTAGTTTCTTTTCACAATCAAAGGTAACGACAAGTCTGGAATATTCATATTGAAAAAAATTCAGTTCTGCAGAGAATCAAGTTCTAGATCTCAGCAAAGCCAAAGAGGAGAATGTCTAAGGAGTTTCTGTATTTCAGTTACCACTGCTTGATTCAGTCAAGTGATGAATACTATTTTCGAATAAAAGATTGCTCTTTTTTCAAAGTTACAGTGTTACTTAAATTTAAAAAAAAGTTATGCTGTAGATGCTGAAAGAAAGTAGAAATAGATTTACAAAGTATCAATACAATGAAGCTCAAGGATCAGACCTGAAGATTAAACAGGAATTGTAACGAGGAAGATCCCAGCTCTAATAATGTATCTAACACCGCAATAATCGTAAATGTCATAGATTCCATGCAAATTCTAAATTTAATTTGCCAATATCACTACAAGAGTAATTGAAGAAGAAAAGCAATCTTCCGTTTTTACCCAGATTTCAAAAATAAAATAAAAATGAGCACGCTTACAAGCAGAAAAATCAAAATCAAGTTATTATTAGAACAATCGATACTGAAAGAAATAATAAAAAATATTTAAATATTAAATTGTATAGATTTGCCTTTTTTTGTAATAATTATTAATATAATCAACCAATAAACATAATTCTTAACCTACTTTACTCGTTATAATTAAGTAGGTGCGCATGAGAAGGTTCAGGTTTTGGTCAGTTTTGTAGTAGAGTAGGTATACTGCGAAAACAAAATAAAACATTCACGCAATCATCTAAAAAGTATGTGGTATGCGATCTCTGCATTATTTAAAATTTCCGAATCGAAATGTTCTAAAGTATGCTAGCTCTAATTATAAACGATTTTCCCACCCGAAGGCGAATGAACCGGTGGGCCTTGTTTCCTTTTGAAAAGCGTCGTGTGATTGATTTTATCAGTCGCGTATTTTAGCTATTCACCACGCGTTTCCCGGTAAACAGACTTGGACAGTTCTAAGAATGTCTGACGAAATACCGATAGACCAACCCTATCACGCGAGTGACTAATATTTAAATTATTTAGGGAGTCCGATTTTCTTTTATGGCGTTTTCCAGGACCTTACCCTTTCAGACCGGACAAGCAAATAAGAACAAAGAACAATTTCACGAAATTGCGTCGTTGTTAAAATGTATACGTTCTAGAGGAAATTAAACGTACCCACTTTGTCAATTTTTCTGGCGGTTTTTCCTCATGCCTGAAAATAAAATGCAAGGTAATGCTAATCTATCAAATGGCAGTAAGTGCGTGACATTTTCAGCCACCCACCATCGGCTAACTTTGTTATTTGTTGCCCTTCTTTGTTCCCTCTTTATGACACCTGGAATTTCCCACAGAGTAATCATCTTATCTCCTGAAAAGCGGCCAATAATACTTGGTAAATTGATTCACATTTACTTGAAATGGACTTTATTGAGATCCTCGAAATAATAAAATCCAATAATTACTGTTTCTAATTAAATTGAGAAGTAAAAGTATAAAAGAATTATTTTCTCCGCTTACAATTCTTTGTAATAAAATCTTACCTATTAAAGGATTGTTGGAAAGATTTGAATAAAAAAAATCACTAATAAGTAGTCCTAATAAGTAATAATGAATGAACAGTAAACGACTTATAATAGAGAACAGATTACAAATAATAAATACTTAGGAATAGTTACAAAAATAGAATTTTTTAATCGATAAGGCAGTAATGAGACACATGGAAGGTGTTATTCAAATA
>VTPC01091233.1:51526-82740 GCA_011009095.1 Ignelater luminosus | reverse complement strand
TGGAGCGTTTGAAGGCCGAAATTGCAAAGAAACGACCGCATATGGCAAAGAAAAAAATTTTGTTTCATTAAGACAATGCACCGTGTCACAAGTCAATCAAAACAATGGCAAAACTACATGAATTGAACTTCGAATTGCTCCCACATCCACCGTATTCGCCAGATTTGGCTCCCAGCGACTACTGGCTGTTCGCAGACCTAAAAAAATGCTTGCCAGTAAGAAATTTCGCTCGAATGAAGAGGTTATCACTGAAACTGAGTCCCATTTTGAGGCAAAAAATAAATCGTTCTACAAAAGTGGTATTGAAATGTTAGAGCGGCGCTGAAATGATTGCGTTGTTCTCGATGGAAATTACGTTGATGAATAAAGCTAATTTTGAACAAAAAAACCCGTGTTTTCTTTGTTAGGCCTGGGACTTATCAGCCCATGTGTTATATGTTACAAAATATGTGACTCTCTTTATCCATTCTACCATCAAACCTAACAAGTGATCCTGCTCATATCTAAGTATTTCAGCCCAGTTTCAATGTCAAGATTGTATTGATTGCTAATTGCACTGTTCAAAGACAAAGAAGTTTTAGTTGGAATATGGAATGTAGAGAAATCAAACAGAAAAAGTAGAGGAAAAAACAAGATGAAAGACAAGAGACAAACGGTGGCCGAGAAGGAAAGAAGCGGAAAAAACTTTTTTCTGCAAATCACTAATGTAACCTTTGTTTTGGGCTTGGGAAGATTTACTTATGTGATTAGTGATTACGCTGTACAGAATTCTGGAGCAGAATGTCATCCCGAACCTCTCCGTATCTTCTTCCATTTCCAAGTTAAAGGCAAAACAATTGTGAACGACCAAAAATAGATTTTTGGATTTTTATGAACCATTAATTCATTTTTGTATTTGTATATTCGGTATCTTTTGCAATGTTCTAGTTTAAAGTTTGGCAAGTGGAGATGGCGATTTTGAATGAAAATTAGGCATATTCTTTGAAGAGAGCTTATCGGCAAAACGCTATGTGAAGGCAAAAACTTGCATAAATCAAAATCAAGGATACTATTTCTGGATGGCAGCTTCCCAAGATTATTAAAATAAAATAGAAGATTATTTTGGTAAACTAAACATTAAAATCGTAAACTTTGTGTAATGTGCTTTGAGGTAAATCCGTTAGAATGGTATAGCATTATTCAGCAACAATATCAAAAATAACTTATGAATACACTACTTTAATTTCGGGTTGATTTGATTTTTAAACAGAAATTTAAATAAAACAAATGAAGTAAGTAATAATAGCCAGCAGAGCCGCCACTTGTAGGTTTAAGGTTGTTCACCGCATAAAGAGGGCTAATTGGAGGGGCAAAATCTTAATTGGTCCGAGTTAGACCCCGAACTACTGATAAAATAAGAAAATCTAAATTGAATCCGATGGAGACCCCGTGTCTGTTGGCGGAGTCCGAGAAGAACAAAGCGGCGGTTTCTCTAAGTTTGAAAAAGGCGGCCTTGGTTTGTATTCCCCGTGAAACTAGATTTTCACCAACATGGATTGCTCATACATGCACTGCATCGTTTACCATTTGTTTCCAAAAATACAAAAATTATTTATTTTGTGGACTTTGTATTTGCTGAAATTTTCTGTGTGGTTTCTACCATAGGAAATATATCCATCTAGAACTTTTGTGATTTATGTCCCTTACATAGGCGGAGATGTAGGGAGAGGTACGCATATTTCTTAGATAAAATAAATATGCCATGCCATTAGAAAAATGTCTTAATTTAATGTTTTTGCAAACAAAGTTATTCTTGCTTTTTTCGCCAGTAATACCCTGTTTTCAAGTAACTCTAGATTTTCTTAACTCCTGTAAGTCATTATTTTACTTGCCTGCTGTGTCTTTTATGATCCTACTATTTGCACATTCTACAGGGCAAGTACGTAAGTATATGCTTTCATACAAATCGGCAGGTAGTGCTTGATAATTAGCTCTTTGTTAGATAATTATAGTGAGAATCTTCTTCCAATAAACACCCTATAATACCTAGCAATAATAATAATTTTAGGCAATCCAAAAGGACGGTAATAATAAGGTGTGGTTCAATAACACAACTGAGGGTGAGCCATCCGGTCAACTTATAGTTACGAACCTGGTATTGACATAGACAAAATAATACAATTTCTAAGAAATTCATTTCTTTGTGAAACACTATTCTGTATTTAATTCACAATCAAACACTGGTTACTAAAATCTTGATCATTTATCATAAATAAAGAGAAGTGTGGGTGAATGTCAAACCCAAAGTGCTCACAATCACGATTTGGACACAGTGTGATATCATTGTTAGAAGAAATATGCAGGTAATCCTAGTTGGTATTTCCTATATCGCAGTTATTTTTAATAGAAGCGATGTCAAGTCTGAAGTCTATACATACAGGATGTCCCACTAAGACTAATTCAGTTAACAAAACAATTAAGAAATCGAAAAACTAGTATCGAACAAGAATTCATTAAAAATTTAATTTTCTTTGTGTACCTATCTCTCCTACATAAATTAGGAAATTGGCGGTTGCAACAGTACTTTATCGCTTATCTCATCTTCACTTTTAATCTTTTCTGTAGCGTTACAACCTACAAGAGCAGCTATATTCTGTTTTCGTAACGCGTCTATGAATTTTCACAACGCCTAAGCAAACACGTAACGTCGCAACCTCATTTATTTGAAATGATTTACATCCATACAATAATGAGAATTTCTTTCTTGAATATGACGATTTGGCAAGTAATGCTGTATTCTATCAAAATTACTTATATGCGCGTCTTTGTTTTGTTGTTCTATTAGTTCAATAATTATTTTTTTGGCTTTCTCTTAACAGTCATTTGTTGTAAGAACAAATATCGCTGGTCTTTTGTTTTTTATTTGATTTATTTGTTGCTTCGACTAGGATAATTCATATTGCAATGATGTTGGAGATTTTAAGCGAAAACTGAATTCTTTTGACCTTAAGACAAAACAATAATAATATAACAAACCAAGAAAAATTGATGCGTTTTTCCACATACAAAACAATAAAATATAGGGGTGAGATTAACGGGAATTTTATTTCCTGTTCCTGGTATTTAATCGAAATAATTGGGACACTTCACGCGATCACTGTTCATTCTTTTAAATAACACGCGCATTTTCGCACTAAATTCATTGTTACGTTTTACGCCATTATAATTTTAAGATAAACTCGTGCATTTCATACAAGCGATTTACAGCCCTTTATTAAGAAAAGTTTGTGTTTCTCTTTATAATTCTAGTTTCTTCATTAATATATTCTTCATACTCCAGATAGGTATACATATACAACAAACTGACAAATTTACATTGCGTGTGAAATAAATATTGGTTTTTCATCTTAATTAAGAAAAGAAATACAAAATATTTCTACAGATAATTTAAAAAAAAAACTAGAAAATATAAAATTAAAAATTATTACCTTTTATTGTAAAATCAAAATATCTTCCTGGATGCCTGTTGATTTTGAGAATTTACATTGAAACTATTTACTAACTTCTATTAACATTAATAGAACTTTTTATACAAAATAAAAAAACCAATAAAACGTCATTAAAACCAAATGTGCCGCATTTAACTGCGAACACCCCTATAGTACTGATAGTTCTTGTGTTCTTATGACGCCTCCCCACCATCGAATCGATTTCAAACTAAATTATTTTTCGTTAAAATTGCTTTTCTGACAAATTGATATTTTTATAGCCATGCAGGACTGATGTAAAAGATGTCACGTAAGTGATAGTTTTTAACGAAAAACTACCCTTCACTTTCATTAATGTGAATATAATAAGGAGAGAAAATTATATTGAAGAAAAGTTCAAGATTTTATTTAATTCAAAGTTCTGTTAGACAGCAAAGGTGACATTAGTTAATTAAATTATATTTCATCTGCATGTAAGGAATATTATTAATAATATTTCTTTACTTCAAAATTTAACGGTATTTTACCCCTATAAGCAAAATAAATTTTACTTATAATACCTGTATTAAAAGCCAGGTGTACAACCAGGTGTATTATGATAAAAAACAATAGCACCCTCATTGTTCGAATCGCTCATGCATGATATAGTAATAATGTTAGGTGCCTTTAACAGGTAAAGTATTAGGAAAATTAATCTAATAAACTGTACATATCTAGTAAGTAAAATATTTTATCATTTGTGAAAATCTTGTCAAAATAAATATTACGAATGAAAATTGCATCATTTGCATTTTCTACACTTTTTCTTGTAATCTCATGCAGCGGTTCCCAATTCGTTATTTTCTGATAGTAACTTTATTAAATAATCGTGTGATCGAAAATTCAAGTAATAGATCAGAAACAGCATTTTTATTTTAAAACGATTTTTCAAAAACAGCTAAAAGCTTCTATGAATCAGAGATATTTACAGAAATTGTTATAAATATTTTACATTTACGTATCCATTTTTAAGGTTGTATAGGCCAAAAACTAGGTATAGGCAAGAGTCTCGACAGTCAACACATAACGTCATTATTTGAAAGTGCTACCAGTGTCAGGAGAAGTTTACAGAAAGATGATGAGTAGGGCTGCGATTATTTCTCGATATTACCGATAACGATATTCCATTAAATTGATATATCGACATAATCAATACTATCTATATCATCGACATCATCGATATTATCAATATCATATGAATATCGATAGTATCGTTAAATAACGATATTGTCGGTATTATCGATATTATCGGTATTAAGAATTATTAATGCTATAGAGATATCAAGATTAGTGTTGTTACTGCTGTTATTGTGGACAATCAGGCTTGATAGTATAATAAGATACCGAGTGTGTTTATATTGGATGTCCTACCTTGATTACACAGTATTAAACTACCTAAATAAAGGTAAAGATATCTTTCAAAATAACGTCATAAAATTGTGTAAAAAATAGCATAACGTACAGTTGAATTCAATAAAAAGAGAAAATGTAAAAAAAAACAAGTTGACGTATTTTTATTAATTTTTCATCGTTTGAATATAGTTGATATTTGTCAATTTATAAACAAATAAGTTAGGTTTTGTATACTTGAACAAATCATTTGATAGACCATAAATTGTCAAATAAAGAAATGATGATTGACAGACAAAGCTCGGTTTACATTATGTAAAATTTCATTTCCCATTTTTATTAAATTCAACTCTACATGTGCGGTCACTCTATAAAAACAATTTAACAATATTTATGAAGTTTCGATATTATCTATATTATGTTTATATACTTTATTATCGATAATAACGATATTACCTAGATATCAATAATATTGATATATCGATATGTCGAAATTAATTTTGTTATCGATATTCGATATTCATTTGTGAATATCGCGCAGCCCTAATGGTGAGTGAAAATTATTTCCATAAAACAACGGCACATCTGATCTAGATTTCTTTAAATGAACTCTCTGTATGTTTTGGTATCTTTTAGTTCTTCATCCATTACTGATTATCAAAATCTGTAAAAAATAATATATAGTAGTGCCAGTGGCTGTCGCTAAGGGTAAACATCAGGGTAATACCCTCCCTACAAAATTAATAACATCTAATTCATTTATTATTGCCACTTCAACACAGTGGCGGCTCGTGGTATTGTGCTGTGGTAGAGCCACGGCTTTTGAGGTTCATTATATAGGAGGGGGGTTATAAAAATTTTTAAGTACATTGCAAATCTTTTTTTTTTGGAATAAACATTTCTATTAAATTTTCTGATTCGTCCTTTAGAACTGGATTTCGAAGTGGAGACACCCTGTGTTTTCGAAATATCTAAATCCGGCAGAGGTCTTCCGAGTTCTTTTATTTCAATCTTTCATTTCATAGAATAGGTAGAAAAAGATTTTTTTAAAAGCTCACGTATTGCATTCATATTGCACTTCACATTCACCCTTCAGCTCAAGTTTCAAAACGGGCGTAGCGTAACTAATACAACGCACCCACACCGTGTATCGATGGTAACTGCAGGAGCCACTTGTAGCTTCGCTTAATCATTTCGCTAACTCCAAACACCCTCCCTCACCCGCCAGCCCCCGCCGAAGTCAATAACCGCTTAAAAGCATTGGAGCCACACTTTGACTGGCACCAAACTTTTATTTTTATCATTTTGTACGCGCGGTGTTCACTTGTTCAGTATCTTTATATTTATAAAATAGCAATTTTTAATTTTTTAATCTCTGGTAAAGGTCCGACTTTAAATGAGAATATTTTAAGGGTATAAATTATTTTTTTCAAATTGGAAAATGAAATGTCTGTGGTGATGCCATGGCTCTTTGGCTCCTTATAACGGACTGCCACTGCTTCAACATAAAGTATTAACTACAGTGGTATCAAAAAACCTCTAAACGTAATATGCATTTTTCGCACAGATTACTATAAATAATGTGTAATAGTGTTATTAAAGCCTATTTAGAGTTAATTACTATCAGCCCCGAAATGACTTAAAATTCATTCAACTTATTGATCTCGTCAGAAGTTGTAAGATGGTGTCCCAGAAGACAAACAAAATTATCAAATCAAAAACAATGGGAAATTATTTGTCAACACTGCTGAGAACATAGAAAGTGATGGCAAATCGTGTAGTGAGTGACCAAAGAAAACCTCAGTTTGAGATTAAGCTACCTAAGAAGAACGAACTTGGCCGATAGAAGTCTAATTCCACTGAAAAACTAAGTTATGGTGCAAAACCATCAATGTTAGTATGTCTATTTCCACTGTAGGTAACGCGAAGAAGAACTTGTTTTCGAGAAACAAAGATGCTTTCCGTAGTAGGCTAAAAAACATAGAAACTGAGCCACAGAGCAGTAGCAAACCGCAGAGCAGTGGCAAATCAATTTTGAATATCAACAATCATGTTAGAAAGTTTCCAGAAGAAGAATATTCACCAAAGTGTGTACTCCTTACAATTAAGCGTCAAACTGCCGTCATAGTATGGGGTTAGATGTCTGCCCAAGGCGTTGATCGTCTACATATCGTATCTGGTATGATGAATCCCACAAATTATCTTGAAATCCTGCAGAATACGATGTTGCCTAGCAGAAAAGGCTTGTTCGGAGAAAACTAATTCAATCCTGGATGATCAGCAGAAGAATTAACAGAATGAACTGGCTAGCGCAATCCCCTAATCTCAGTCCCATAGAACACGACAAAGGATAGCATTGATATCAAGCATCACATCTAAAATCAAAATTACAAAAAACAGAATTAATCGAATTTCTAGTTCCTACTTGTATTGCTATATTTGGAGGCAGGAGTTAGAGAACTGGTGAAATCCATGTCAAAAAAATGCAAATTGGTTATAAAGATATTAACAATAGTTTAGGTTTAAGTAATATATTCTGTAATTTTCTTTTTTTTTCTTTTCTTTTTTACATTATTTATACAGGGTCGCTAAAAAGTATGGAAACACGCTACCCTCGCAGAAACGGTAAGAGATAGACAAATGAAATTCGGAGAGCTTAAAGTAGGTATCTTTTGCCATGCTTTGTAAAGGTAATTAAAAACAAATCTTCAATTGTTTTTTCGTACGGCCGCCATATTGGATTCTTTTAAACGGAACATCCTGTATATGATCCCATATTTGGATAGAGACTTTCAAGAAAAATTCAATAATATAAGGGTTGCTATACTTATCTTGAAAGGTTTTGGAGATAATCGCTATTCTTTTGTCAGGGGTTTCCCTACTAAAAAGTATGGAAACGCGCTGCTCCTGCAAAAACGGTAAGAGATAGACAAATGAAATTTGGAGATCTTAAAGTAGGTATTGTTTGCCATGTTTTGCGAAAAGAGTTAAGATCAAATCTTCAATTTTTTTTGTACGGCAGCCATTTGAATTTCTTTAAATGGATCATCCTGTATATGACCCCATATCTCGATAGGGATTTTAAAGGCAAATTCAATAATATAGGGTTGTTATACTTATCTTGAAAGGTTTTGGTGATAATCTCTATTCTTTCGTCAAGGATTTCACTATTAATTTTTATCGAAATCGAGTTACCCGTGAAACTGCAAAGGCAATGGAACTAAAAAAATGATGTGCGATTATTTTATAAGTAATTAAAGGAAAAGAAAACTGTAAAAATTTTGTCCCTAGCCTACTTATTTAAAATAATAGATCGATGCTAGAACAAACTAAAAAGGTGAAATAAGACCAAATAGTGACGAATTGATAATAACAAAAACCCAATATAATTTTATAACAAGTATTCAAAATGCGCTGCGTTAATTTCTTGGCAATGAAATAATTTCTTTTGAAATGTTCGTAAGGAATTTTGCAAATAATCGGGAGGAACTACTTGCATTACGAATCCGTCCTTAAAGTTAAGAAATCCTTGACAAAAGATAACGATTATCTCCAAAACTTTTCAAGATAAGTATAACAACCCTTATATCATTGAATTTGTCTTTAGAATCTCTATTAAAATATGGGGTCATATACAGAGTGTTTCGTTAAAAAAATTCAATATGACGGTCGTACGAAAAAACAATTGAAGATTTGTTTTTAATTACCTTCGCAAAACATGGCCAAAAATAGCTACTCTAAGCTCTCCAAATTTCATTTGTCTATCTCTTACCGTTTCTGCGGGGGTAGCGTGTTTCCATACTTTTTAGCAACCCTGTATAATCTTGAAATTAGAAATACTTCTGCTAATTTCTCTGATTTCTAAAGTGGTAGAAGACTTGTTCGCTGTATGAGGGCATCGCTGCGTGTGCCCTGAAGTTGTGTTCTTTTGAAAAACTAGGCTTTCTTATAGTTAAATAGAGCTTTCCTATCAATAAATAGAATCTGTAAGCCATATTTTATTAATTAATTCCGTCTCGATGTGTTTGTTACAATAATATCTTTGTGAACACATCTCGTATGAAGCCCCTTATATAGGGTGTCCCGAGATTCCGTTCATAAACCATACATGAAACTACCGAAATGATATTTATTATCGTTTATTCAGCTGTTGTGATGCTAACAGACCCTGAACTCTGGAGACAGTACACTAGTCAAATTATTTATTCAATTAAATCTAGAAGCGAGAGTAGTTTTGTATTCCTCCAAACTGGACAATAGCGAAGATATCTAGATCACTGGAGCTATTGACATTGCCAGTCAGCTGCGGAGGCGATAAGATTTCTAGCAGTATTATCTTGCCGCTGGACAGTTGCATTGTTTAATTTTTATTTATCGTTCAGAATGAATGTTTAAAGTTAAAGAATCGTCCTTTGTTTAATAACAGCTCACGTATACGTAAACAATTTATAATTTGAAAGGCGTGCAGAGATAAGATAGAGCTCGCTATTGCAAATATATTATATTGTTTATTTGTAAGTAAATATCAAGCATTAACTGAACTTTGGATAACGTCCATAATTAATTTTAGTTTAAACTGCATTAATTAAAGGAGATACATTTCTCAGTTTTGTTTATAACTTGAGTTAAACAACTGTATTCTTTTGTTTCTAAATGAATGCTACAGATATTATTTTGTGTAACCAATTATTTCATTATTTTGTTTTTAATGTATTTGTTAACCTATATTTTTGCGTTTGGATGTTTTGCTTGAAGCAATAACAGGTGCGCGAGACAATTGTAAACCACAGCGGGCTCGCTTAACAGAAACCGCTGTCCAAACCGTGGAGCTCCTTGTCCTCAATTGCTACAATAATAATTACAAGGAAATGACAATCAAGTTTGTCATTGTATTTAAAATAATTTTGAAAACACTAAGTCGAACTACCACCAATAATGATCGTACAGGTGATTACCGCAAAGTCGACGTTGTTTGGTCGGGTGTGTGTAGCAGCGGACTTAAACGCATATTAAACTTTTTAGCAGTTTTCAGCATAGTTTCATTTGTCCCTTCTCTAGTAAGTACTACACTGTGGCAGTTTTTAAAAATAGATTTCGTAGGTAGTATAACTTATTTAACTAATGCAAATAAACTTGAACATAAACCTGTGTTTTTAGTGTTTATTTTAATATCGAACTGCAAAGATAAGAGCGGTGCTTCACTAATCCTTATATCCAAAAGCACGAAAACAAAAAAGCTGCAATCCCAATCCCAATCAAGCCTAATTACAGAAATGTCTCTAGGACTTTTAGGCCCATCGCGTCTTTGAAACTGGTCAAGCATGTTGGACTAGTAAAGCATTTCTGTACCTGTCAGGCATTTACAGCTAATCGAGTTTTTAAAACAGATCGAACTTCTCAAACTAGGCAGGAATTTTCAGACTAGTTTTCTCAAGCCAGTTGGGTATTTTCTTTGTAGGCAGAGCTCTTATTATTAATAGTTACTTTTAAGAAGTTTTTAATAGCACAAAAAAAGAAATACCAATAAGATGCTTTAAAAAGGCAGTGTGTAATATGTTGTGGGGTTTTCTTAGATTCGGCATTTGTTTCTAGTTACCAAACATGCATGTAAGCAGTGCACAGGCAAAGGACGTCGAACCATTGCCAAACAATTTGTTTTGCTGGAACTACATCACTATTTTACGCTAATTGGATGCAGACTGTAGATGATTTATGATCGTTCAGCGAAATAGTATCGATAAGCGTAACATGTTTATATTTTATATGCACTGCGCTCTAGTATACGGACAATTTTACTACATACATGCCAGTGAATCTACTGTATGCTAATTACAACAATGTCTAAATCTAACAGTTTTGGGATTATTTAATTATTTGTTGTACAATACTTTCAAGATTTGCGACTATCTGGTACAATTAACGAATTCTTCGATTTTACAACTTTAAAATAAGGTAAGATTGATTCTACAGTATGCTACAGTGTTCGAAAATGCTAAACCCTCCTATTACAGGTCGTTAGGACACCCTGTATAACTTGTTTTAAAATATCCACCATCCACCGAGAGATGACGCTTTTTCTTTAGATTTCAAACTTTATAAGGTTAGAATTAGTAAAAAAATGTTTTAATAAACAAATATTTGCAGAATATATAATTCTACGAGTAATTTAAGAATACTACTGTAAAGTTAATATTTATGCTGATTTAATACTACAAGTAGAGGGTAATCTTCACACTTTTTACTTACAAATTTACTATAGCATGTTCTCTCACTAAACCATACTTTTAGGAAAAATGACTTACGAACAACCCTTAAGCGCTGCTACAAACGCTACAATTAGAATCAAATTATTCAAGAACGTCAAAAACGTACCGCATCTAAGAAAGCAGATTATTAGTGGAGCTCTCAAATGTTGCATTATAAAACCTAACCTTATTGTTGATCCTTTTCAAATTGTTGTGGCTGCAAATAAAGCTCTTACTGCAAATAAAATGACAACGAGAACAATGTTTGCAGAAATATTATTTAATTTGTCCATATCAAAAAATATAACGCAAAGTTTACAAAAATTTGGAATTGACGATAATGAAAAAGATATTATTGTAGTTGTTATTGATAAAGGAGATTTCTCTGATAAAGTGCATGAAGTATATGAACAGATCAAAGGTGAAGAAGTTGATATATTGTGTTTAAAAGATTTAACAGACTTAAAGGAAGTTAAAAAAGCTTATAAGCTAAGTGATACTGAATATGAAAAATTATCGATTTTAGATTCAGTTGTTAGTAGAATAGCAACCAAAGACTGTATTTAAATTAATATTAGTAGTATTAAGCCAAATAAAGGCAAACTTGCAGTTCTAAATTAGATTGTATATTACAAACTGATATTTACTACATCCAATATTACATTTGAAGCCCTAAACTGCTTGTTTACCAAAATACAGTTGTACTTGTTTCTAAAATGTTTAAAAAATTCTCTTAACAATAAATGTAAAAAAATTCTCTTGTATATTGTATTGAAAATCTACTAAAAATAAAAATAATTTATCTCATCTAGTATTATAAGTAGCACATCAAAAATGTAGAATGTGGAAGAAAAGCACGGAACAATTCATTATTTTGTAGACAATTTAGATGTGTGGAATGTATTTGTATTAGTGGGTGTATTTCAAACCTTAAAATCAGCAATTCCATATCTAACAAGTGTGACAAATGTAAACAGTTTAATTTTATTTTTCAAGTTTTTATGTTTTAAAGTATCATTTTTTTATATGTAGCTGCATGTAGAGCAAACCAGTGTCTATTCATATTAGTAGACACTACTATGTCCAGAAAAAAGAAATAAAGATAAGTTGTTGCGATGGGTGACTGCATTCAGATTTTGTCACTTTTTAAAATTTACAACCTTCATTTATGGCCGACTGATAGAAGATGAGAACTAGTATGCAACTATACATATCATGGGTTTAACTTGAATAACTATATTCCAAATATGCGTTTCTCTTTCTAAGACTAGGGAATCCAATCCCAAGATCCTGCAGAAGCAGTCAATTTTGGGATCCCAGAAATCAGGATTTCAGAGCAGATTTAGCAGTTTGGGATCCCGGGATTATAAAAATTCTGAGATTATAACGTGTACTGTACAGGAAATAAATGCTTGTAGCTTAAAATTATTTTCTTCTTGTTTTCACTTATGTAATTAAACAATCAGTTTAGGTAAGAAATTATTATGGTAGTAGTACCGTGAGAGCAACAAAAACCCAAGTCAAAAATATCCATGGATTCGGAATTACTTTTCTTTGATAGTTTCATATTAATAAACAAAACAAAACAAAATAGCTATTAAAATGCTGTGAGAGCAACAAAAGACCAAGTCAAAGATACCGTTGAAATTTTAAAAGATTCTCTTAGATTAATCTTTAAATTATGAATTCAAACATTAATTAGTTAAATAAATTAAACATTTTTATTATATTTTAAATTACTTTTACTGTAATCACTTAAAAAGTAATCTAAATAAAATTTAAATGTACTATTTTAATAGCTTTTGTTTTGCTCTTTTATTAATATGAAACTATCAAAGACAAGATTCAGAATCCATGGGTATCTTTGACTTGAGTTTTTGTTGCTTTCACAGTATTTAAATTGGTTACAGCTAATCTTTAGTTAAATTTAGCACATTTCTGCCTTTCTGGGATTACCAGAGACACAGATCGGTGCTGGGGAACTAAAAAAAATGTGTTCAATTAAGTGTTGTTTAGTTGATGCATGATTTTGTGAACAACCGATATGTTGTGTGCTTGAGTGCATGCTGTATTTAACAGACTGTTTACTAAGCTTTCTTTAAATAAATAGAACACTGGAATCAATTCCGGCATTAGTCTCAGAATTCTGGAATCAAGCTAATAATCCCAAGATCAATTCTGGGATTGTGAAAGTAATAATTGGAGTTTTCTAAATCTTGAAACTGAATCCTGATTGCAAAATTTAGATTTCCTATCCAGTACTGCTTACAAGGGTTTTCTGTGCTCTACAACGGACAGGTGTCACACCCATTACATTATTTTTGTGGCAAGCAATTTAGGAATATAATGTATACCTTTTGCTTGAAATGTAAACAATTATCTACTTTTAATTATAAGGGCTTCATCTTAATGCTTTCATCTTTTTGCTCACATTATAAACTTTTTGCTGTATTCTGTGATGGGTGTGACACAGTTGTCTAGGAATTATAAAATTGATCCTGCTTATTCAATGCTTCTTGAATTTAGGCGAATTTCTATTTTTTAAAACAAACAATACTTAGAATAACTAATGATATTACAACCAGTTATTAGAAAGTCCTTTAAATGAAGTTGTAATTGTTATGAATAACAGCAAGCTCTACACAGCTGATGAATTGATTTTAAATAACACCCATCACTGAATAAAACTGGAAATCAAAGAAAGTTTTTCCACCAAATCTAACCTTACGCTTTAACAGTCGACTTAAATAATCCAACTGGCTCTGCTGAATGGCAAGGTAACTTGCATCAGCTGTGGTAGACTTGAATCACTTTTTTACATGGGGGTTAGTGTTAAATTGATCTGTTTTCAAACATCTAGAGTTAAACTGTATAACCTGAAATTACTTTTCATAAACATAATTCTCTTGTTGCAGGGCCTGCTGATTTTGAATAGATTGTATCATTGTTTAGTTCAATATTTCTTCCATTTCTTGAGAACTAAGGAGAGTTTTAATATTCTCTAAAAGATTATCTATAAAGCTCATTTACACGTAATTATGTAAACTTTCCAAACGTAAAAACATTTTCAAGTTTAATCATATATAATATGCAGTTCTAGTAGTTTAGTCTGCAGGGTGTTATAACACATCGTTCAATAAGTCCCGAGACTAACAACGAAAACAACATTTTTTTTTTCAAAAATCATTTTTATTCATCAATATAATCTCCTTTTAGAGTGATACAACCTTTCCAACGCCTTTCCAACATTTCTATACCATGTTTATAGAAGGATTTATCCTTTGCTTCAAAATAGGCTTCAGTTTCGGCAATGACCTCCTCATTCGAGCCAAATTTTTTTTTCTGGAGCATTTTTTTGAGATCAGCAAAGAGCCAGTAGTCGCTGGGGGCTAAATCTGGCGAATACGGGGGGTGGGGAAGCAAATCAAAGCCCAACTCATAGATTTTTGCCATTGTTTTCATGGACTTCGCAGCACCCACTTGGAAAAAACCTTTTTCATGAAGGATTGTAAATATGCTTCCAGATGATATCTGTGTCATTTCTGCAATCTCACGGACCTTTACTTTGCGATTTTTCATTACGATTTTGAATACTTCACTCACATTTTCCGGTGTAACGGCTTCCAAAGGCCTACCCGAACGTTCCGCATCGTTTGTGTCCGTACGACCACGTTTAAACTCAGCATACCAACGACAAATCGTTGATTTGGATGGAGAGGAGTCCGGGTAACGTTTCTCAAGCCATTGCTGGGCTTCTACGGTGTTTTTACCCATTAAAAAACAATGTTTTATCAACACGCGAAACTCGCTTTGTTCCATTTTTTCAAACAAATTACAAAGTGACTTGACTCTAACCTCGATAACTCTGCTATTTGTGGTCCAATCGACGTGAAATTTTTACACGTTTCATGTGAAGGTTCGGACTCTAGGGAAACGTGGCTAGTTTGGTACTACTAGCACCATCTCTGGGTTAGTCTCGGGACTTATTGAACGATGTGTTAGAATGATGAACATTTTTTTGACACAAGATTTCTTGATTTATTTTTGCTATAAGAAATTGCTATTTTACACATTTTGTAATCAGCACCATACCAGGGATGAAGATTATCGCGTTATTTCTAGAATTAAAATTTAATTTAGTGGTTTTACTCTTGCACTTTCTTATTAGATAAAATTCAGTTTTTCAAGATCTAAACTTAGTTTTCAGTGTTATAGTTGCTCATAGGTTTCTCAAATCTCTAAAACAATGTTCAACAAAATATATCGGAATTATCAACATAAACTTATTATTTCAAACCTTCAGTCAGTATCTTCTGAGACAGAAATTTGGGAGATGTTTGTAGGGTTACTAGGAATATCTGTGATCAAATGATTTTATAGTACACATACTGACATCCATCTTTGGGATACATTGTAATACATAACCATTAACCACTAAACATAACTAATCAATAACAAGGAAGTTGAATACATTTAAAATAATTATTTTATATGGTGTACTTAATATTTATTCTTCTGCTTTATACAAACTTATACATGTACAAACATGGAAGGCAACGGTACTGACCTTTTGTCTTAAAATTACTTTATTACATAGTAGCTAAAAGTAGCACAGTATTATTATTGTTATTATTAAAAGCCCTTTTTCTGAACAAGTCTAGAAATTTAAATTTGAAACAATTTCTATGTAATACCCCACATTGGTATTCTTCAATACTAATTAATGATTTTCTTATTCATAATTTGTTCTACGGTGTTTGACTGGCTAGTGTTTCTATTTCCATTTAGCAGCCAATTAATATCTGATTTCATTTCTCTAAACATTATTCTATTTAATATTATACGCATTACTTTACTTTTTTAGTGTGCTAGCTTTTATTACAGTTTATATACAGAAGAAAAAGGAAATTATTACTAATTAGCACCAAAAAACAGGAAACTACAGTTTTCTTTATTAAATAATTTATGGCATGCGAATATTAAATTTATAATTTATACATGTTTAAATGTAACCCTGCAATATTCCTATTTTCTTCTTAGAATTAATTAATTAAAAAATCACACATTTAACACAATTACAATATTATTTTTGGGTACGAAATAAACTAAAGATATTTCTTATTACACTATCACTTAAATGTAAAAATATAAAACTTAATTATCAACATTGGTAAAAAAAACAAATTATTTTTATAAGTATGGATATATCATATACAATTTAAGAATGAAGTTACACAGCCAATTTTATGCTATACAACATAAAAGAAAGTACTTTTGATTTCTACATAGGCATTATAAACTGACACACAGAAAGAAATGTTATTGCAAGTGAGATAATTTTAGATTTTGTATCAACATTCATATTATTGTTTTGAGATTAAAAAAGACTTAAAGAATCTAATTTCAATTCAATTACATTTGCATTCATTGCAGATTATTTTTTTATATGTTGTGCATAGTTTTTAGTATGAAAGCTATATAATAATGAAGGCATAAGGTGTAATTAATGTTATAAGATTACGCTACCAACCGACTTAATGTTACATTCTATATTTTACTTTTGTTAACGTTGTTCCTGATTTACAATGACAGTAATTTAATAAAAGAATGTAATCAAGTTAAGAAATACATTAAGTTAAAATCTTTTACTACTTCATTCTTAATTAAAATGTACAAGAAACAAATTCAACAGTTTTATCTGTATGATAAAAACTAAATCATGTTGGCATTTCTCTTATTTTTGAGTCAATCGTATAAAACAGTTTTCAAAATTCTTTAACAATCCATTAATTGTGATTATATTAATTTAGATATATTTTCTTATCGCATTAAATGTGAATTTCTAAATTTAAGCTATTCAAATGTGATGTACAAAAAACGTTAACAACATAGAAATATAAGATAAGAGTAAAAAAATAATTTCAGACTACTCATACAACTAATAGATTTTATCGTTTTATTTATTCAACTGATATAAAATAGGTCACTCCAGGACCCTGTAACATAAACTATTTAATTTTTAATTGTTTTATTTAATCTACATCTATATAGTATCAGAAATATTTGATTAGTATAATTATACAAACGTGCAGAAATCCTTATCATTAAAATAATTATTTTGAAGCTGTAATAATATAACTTATATTTTAAAAATTCACATTTGTGATATGAACTTAACATAATTCTTTATAACATATTTAATAGTGAGGTAAAATAGTTTTCTGCAAGATAAAAAATTCTTAAAATATAATTTTTAAAATATTTTAAAATCTCTTTTTAACAAAACATAACTGAAATATGTAGATTAAAGTAAAACCTATTTTGTACCTGCTTACTACAATAGTACCCAGTCTTGCCCGTTTGAACTCTTATTGAAGTTTTCACTGTAGTTTCACATTAGGAAACTTTTTTATTTCGCTAATAAATTTTACTAGTTATACCCCAGAAGCCCCCAAAGGGGGTACACCTAGGGCAGCGATCCATGTCATCTCCGGTGCTCCATTCCGTATAAAGTAATTGAATGATCAATTGTGCCAGCTGCAAAAACAACTTTCTGGGGATGAAATGCTAAACAACTAACAGGCCCGATACGATGACTCAAACTCATAAATCCTTCTTGAAAACGAATGACATTTAAATTATTACCTGCCATATTGTGAACACTAATGTTTGAATTTGCCGAACCACTACAAGTTAGAAAATAGCATAAATTAAAGTAGAATGCTCTACTTTTGATAAATAATATAAAACCTACCATGCATATATATCTGCAGTACGATGAATGGAAATTGCTGTCAAGTCTTGTGTATGTGTTACTTTGTTAGTAAAAAGAGTCTTATTTCCTCTTATGTCATATATTCGAACGTCACCTCCCATACTAAAAAGAGATTATTACCATTACAGATAAATTTGCAAAAACTGTTAAAATGCTGTTTTATATTGCGCAAATCCTTCCATAAGATAATTTCGTTTTTAGCAAATGTCTAGTAAGTCGTGAACTTTTTTGAAAAAACAAAAGCATAAGTAAACTGATCTCCAAAATAGCCAAAACTTTTCTAATTTAACCGACTTCGTATCTCTTACAATTTTCGAGATCCCAATAGTGAGCATTGAAATAGGGACACACTGTATATGGAAACAGCCGGTAAAGAAGAGAGGCTAGTTAGTCGGTAACAAGAAGCTAGTAAAACGTTTGTAATATGTTGTTAGTTAAAATATTCATTTATTTTTTTGTTTCCTTCTGTTTATTGTGTTAAATAAATGTTCTAATAAATAAATGTATTAACAGAATTAACAAGATGTTTGGAACAATGTTCAAGTTAACATACAAAGTTCCAAAAAATCCACTTTGTGAAAAAGCCATCATTTTGGATTTTGCGATTCTTTGTCCACTGCTTGAATGAATTGTGCAATCAAGTTCACTTTTATACCAAATTAAACCATTTAAGCTGTATTATTAATAAAAGCACCAATTTCAACACTTTGGTAAGACAAAAGAAATGTCAAAACATGGTTCACATGCATTTTTGGCCACTTTGTCATTGTATCAATCAAAATTAAAATATATCAAATGTGAGGTATAATCACAATTAGAGCACATACAGTTTCACATGTTGGACAAACATTTTGGAAAAGATATCGTTGAAACTTTCAATCGTGTCAATAATGTTTGATGACTCAGACATGGTGCACTCCTAGCGAGAAATAACTCTTTCAGACATCCAGCAGTACAAATCAGTACCTGCTCAATGTCATGTCTGTCCATATTCATGACCAAAACTTGCTCAATCGTCAAGCAGTGAAATCCCCTTGGTTGATGAACTAGCTAAATTCTGACAGAATCATGATTTCTTCTAGTTTAAGCATTTGCTCTAGATAAATACTGACCATTTTTAAATACTTTATTCAAACTTGGTAGTGCGACCAGATGCACCCAATTCCTTCAACTTGCCATCCAACAGACTTGAAGCATTAATGAAACATTTCCAGAGACTTTTCCTTGAAGTAGCTCAATGTGCATTACCTTCAATGTTGAGTTGAATCAAATTACAGACCGTCTTCAGATCATCTATGTAAAAGCAGGATTGCCAAGAAAACTTACACCAACAGATGTGCACAGATTGAATGGATCGGGTATAGGCATGGCCTATCTTCATATGAACCACCTTAGTCTTTGCATAACCACTTCCAGCATAAAGGCTCCCATCATGCTACACTCAGAAACGCAAAATCCAAGATGGCGGCTTTTCTCCAAAGTGAATCTTTTGGGACTTTATCTTTAAGTATGTTAACTAGAACATTCTTCTGAATATTACCAATATTCAGCTTGTTTTTCCAGGTTAGTTGTTTTTTTTTGTCGAATTGCACAGGACTGATTGTAATGTTTTGATAAATCTTGAAATTGTATTTTAAATCTTACCATCCACTAATAACTTTGTCACCACGAAGTTGGACAGTCAATACCCAAGATCCATGTTCCATCCAAGTTTTCACACGACAATCACTCGGATGGCATCTTCTATCAAATAACCTAACAGATCCATCTGAACAACCTGCAACAATCAAACCATGCCTTTGATTATGAAATTGTTGCGAATCACCATCCATGCCCATAAAAATGGGAATATCATCTTCAGTTGGCTCGGGTACGACACGATACTGATTTTCATGAGCTATACTTGCATAAGTTGAGTCTAAACAAGTTACCGAACAATCAGCACCAGTAGGGATATCAAATGCACGCAGTTCTTGTTCGGCATCCCATAGGCGTATCACACGTGTATCACCTGAAGTTATCACAGTTTCAGTCCATTGTTCCCAGGCTAATAATACACCTGATGCTGCAACAAATTAAAATATAGGGATGTGTCAAAAGCATATTAAGCAATCTACTTACAATTTGATTTTAAAGATGGTGTTAATTCATTGAAAGCTTGCCAAGCACATACAAGTGAAGGTTCTCTGCTCCAATTACCATTTGGTCTCCACACTTTTACACTTCCATCATCACAAGCAGACATTAGAAGTGCTAGATCATGACCATTCACCCACTCAAGTGCTGTCAATCTACTATTGTTTGGATTTTTTAATGATTTGCTATTCCAATAGCAAAGTCTAGCTCCTCGACCCCAATCCCATATCCTAGAGTATTTAAGTATTTATTAAAATAATTTTCATCGTAATAGTTTTCTTTTAATTAAAATAAAAAATATTAAAATATTGAAGTTAATTACATAAAAATATCAGATTAAAGTAAGATACCTACCCAAAATTATCTCCACCAGTAACAGCAAGTATTTGATCATATGGATGAAACTGTAAAACAGAAGGTAGCGTAGAAAATCTTGTTGTGAGTATTTGCGACTCTAGTCTACTATTTATGGCACGTTTGTGTTCTTCTTCTGCTTCTGTACGTATTTTAACATTTCTAATAAAAAAAAAAGACAAACATACTTTAAAAAAAGGAAGTCTAACAAGCAATAAGCAATAGACCTTTCAAATCTCCACTCTCTTTCATGATGAAGTCGAGATTCAGGATCATTTTGTGGTTCTTGTTTCTTCATTAAAGGTTGGGCAAATAATTTACATGACCAAGGCACAAATTCTGTAGTAACTAAAGGTTTATGTGTTGCAGAGTTTCTTTCGTCTGTTTCTTCGTTTATTGTATTAGGCTGCAGTTTACGAGTACGATTAGCCATGGCGGATCTGGAAAAAATAATGTAATAGACTTCAAACAACATACCGGTGCCAACAGTATTATATAGGATTTTTTTAAATTGCATGAAACAAATTAAGGACGTTATTCTATGGCGAAAAATAAGAAGAAAACCTAGATGAAATTTCTCTGCAGGAAAGCGTTTCAGGAAATTCTTATCTAGGTTTTTGTTCTATTTTTCATCATAGAATAATCCTATATTTGTTCCATGCAATTTAAAAACACCTTATATATGTTAATGATTTTACCTAGCTGCATATCGATGCAAATCAGTACTTGGGTGTAATGTTGGAGGACTTTCTCCTGTTAGGTAATTACTACTACGATTTGGACTAGGAGGCAAACTCATGCTAGCACCCATTCGATTGTCTGCTTGTTCTTTAGCATGCTGTGCTGCTGCCTAATAGCAAAATGATTTAGTGATTAATAATGATCAGACATAAAAAAAGAACCAAAATTGATTTAATAAAAACCCAATAACACATAACAATGCAAATATAAGAAATGAACACGTAAATGTGATAAGAATGGCAAATTAAGTACTACATAACTGTAAGGTTTTCAGATGAGGATGTAGGAACAAAGCACCAAGCTATGGAAATCAATTGATGAAACAAAGGACTTTAACAGGTTGAATAACAGACAAACATTAAGAGGTATACAGGAAGAGGAATTAAAGACTATAACAGTCAATACCTTAACTTGATTTCTAACAAAATTTGTAATAACAGAACACATTTGTGCAACTTGTTGATGAGGATCATTTTCTAAACTACATAATCCAGCCCAGATTTTAATATAAACAGAACCATATGCTACACTAGGTAATGCTCCTAGACTTCCATGGTGAGCAATCATGGGACGTCCCAGACTACTAATAGAGGAACTTGATGCCACCCGTTTAAGCCTATCTGATGAATCGATACAATCCACATTTACATTAGGAGAAGTTGGAGACATAAAAGATCTTTAACACAATAATAATAATTTGTAATTATAGAAAAGCTGGAGCTGTGAGAGTCTTACCTGCTTCCTATTCTTTTCAGTGTATTTGTGGGAGTGCTTTCTTGACTAGTACTACCTAAGTTATTTTCTTGTGCTGCTACACTAACAAATGCATGTTGGAAAGCCAAAATAATCCACTGTAAAGCAGCTACTAATTCACGTCTCACTAAACTGCTCATATCACGACTAACTGTATTGACTAATGTCATTACAATAGAGTGATCTATACTGTTTGCATGATCCGAACGTTCTTCTGAATTTATAAATGTACCTAATGCATACACAGCAGCTGCTCTTACCTAAAACATTTTCAACAATAAGACTTTAGAAAACAGACGCTTTTCCACAACATACCTCTGGACAGGGATCTTGTAATAATGCATATAACTTTTCGTGTGCAATACCACGTACTCCCGTCCAACGTGCATCGTCATAATGATCCCATAATCTTGCTAGACATATAGCAACCCATTGTCTTAATTGAGCATTAGGATGAGATAACTGCTCTAAACAAATGCTAATCAAGCTATTATGTAATGCAGGTTTTTGACCATCACGATAATTATTAACTATACATGCTAGAACAAATGCAGCTTGTGTACGATGTGCAGGCTAAAATAGGTTTTAATTAGTGAACCATTATGAGTTAACAATATTCCATTAACACCTACAGCAACTGTGGGATCTTGTAAAACAGCAAGAAAATATTTATGGCCATTATCTCTAACTAAATCAGCTTGACATGTCTGAAAAAAAGAAACTTTAGTGAAACATGAACATGCAATTTTAAAAACTTACATTATCAACAGCTAGAATTTTAGCCCAAATGAACACTAATAATGGTCGAAGGTCTTTTGCACAACTTTGTAGTAATTTTAAAACGTATGGAAATATTCCTACTGATAATGCTAGATTCACAGCCCAAGGTCCTAAATCTAAAAATTTTGCCAAAAGTTCTAATGCACGCATTCTGTGAATTTGGCTTAGCAATACTTGTAAAACTATTGGTAATTGTTCTGGTGGACTTCGTTCTTCGGAACCTAAACATCAAACATGCTTGTTGATAGTCAACTGTTTTTAATAATTGAAAATTAATAAAACTAAGATGAACACTTACCAAACCGAAGCCATACTTCAAATGCAGTTAATTGATCTTCGAAGAAAGTTGAATGTTCAAATGGTTCATCTGAATTTAAAACACGTGCCAATTGTCCCAGACTACGGTCAAGCGCTAAATCCCACGCATCCCACATGTGATGTTGGTATGTAGGCGGTAAAGCAGGATAACTTACAGGTGTACAATCATATGAACGCATTATTCTTTCAGCTAATAAGAAATTACGAAATAGGCTTGCCACTAATAGGTCCTGACGAAAGAGTTTTTGAAAAAGTTCTGAAAAAGAAATTAAAGATTATATTAGATAAACAAGATTTATTCAAGTATCATTGGCTTATAATCCTCAAATTGCATGTGGCATAGCAGTGCTAGAACTTTATAATTTTAATTGCTCCTTAAATGTTAAATATTTAAATAAATTTAAATATTTTAATCAAATGACTAAAAATGTGTTGTCAATCAGGGCTTAGTTGGATCTTAAAAATTATTGATATTTACACTGATTGGGATATTTTCTTTCTAGTCTACATTCCTATTAAGGCGTATTTATCTGTTAAAATATTTAAATGTGCATCCTTAGAGAGGCAGGCTTGTCTGGTTTTGTTTACCAGTTCCTCAATTATCATTTCCTTGTAAAATGGGTGAGTTATATTTGCATTTTAGCTAATCAAGTCAAAGAAGTGTCAGCAAAATAGATCTTTCTTTGTATATGCTGGTAATGTTTTTGAATTTGAACTAGAAAAAACTTGTATAAATAAAAATCTGTTTTAGTACTGTCAAATACAAATAATTATACTGGCTGTTTTAGAAAATGAAGTACAACTATTATTCTTGTATATTGGCTTATTCTAGTGGAGAACTACTTAATTCTTATCCTTCCTCTTTTACCGGCTATTGCCAGTGTTGAGGTGCCGGACAACCCCAAGCTGCAGAGGAATATGTACATACACCAGAAATATGTGAAGTAATGAAGCCACTTGACAAGAACACTATATGCTCATTTCCAATTTTTATTTAGCACGTTAGGATCACCCGTCCGTGTTCTGAATATCGCCGAAAATCATGTATATTCACTCTGCGATACTGCCAGCAGTTAAGAACTAGCTAGAGTAAAAAACTTAATACTGTACTTCAAAGCAAGTGTGAAAGTAGACCAAAAAGAGAAAACATGGATTTTATAATTAATTTTTTTCATTTTATAAAGTTCTAAAATGCATTGATTCCATCAAGTTCATGATGGTGATAGTGATACTGATGAGAGAAGGCTGCTGGGTTCCACATAAATCTTTTTGCAAAATGTATTTTTTCTAAAATTTTAATTTTAAATGAAACTGTAGATTGACCATTATTTAAAAAGTCTGAAATTCCAATTACGGGAATAATAGCAGTTTGTTAGATAAAAAACAAAAACTTGAACCGAAAATGACCAAATAGTGACTAACATATGTACCATGCAGTCAAAAATAAATTAAATCAAAGTTAGCCATGATTAATACCATGTTATAGTGCTGCTAAGAAAATGGAATGAAGTGTTGACAGAAAATATACAGTATATCCCCGGATTGAGTTTACAAGAGGAAAAACTTTTTTATTATTGGTCTTAGCAGAAAATGTCACTCTTGATAAAATTTTCTGCTTGTTTCAAAACCTCTAATAATGGTAATATAATTTTGATATTACCAACAATAATGAAGAAAATTTAAAAAATGCATTATTTTAGTATTAAAAAAACAACTAAGTTCCAAATTTACTCAAAAATCAGATTGCCATGTTTTAACTGTATCAAAAAAGCTAACATGTAATTTAAATGCATTGTTTTTCAATAAAAAAGTGCCTGAATTTCAAATTTTCTAAATGTAAATTAAACAAATACAGCGTGTCCACATTTTGATGCTCACTGTTGGGATCTCGGAAATTGTAAGAGATACAAAGTCGGTTAAATTAGAAAAGGTTTGGCTATTTTGGAGATCAGTTTATTTATGCTTTTGTTTTTTCAAAAAAGTTCACGGCTTACTAGATATTTGCTAAAAACGAAATTATCTTATTTTGACATATCAACAATAAGAATTGTTGACATGACCTTACTGATGTCAACTATGTTGACTATGTCAACAATGTCAACAATTTAGACATTATGAATGCACATGCGCAAAGCTGTTAAACTTGATTTTTCCTTTATTATTTAAATCTTAAATAGTTTATTACAATAATCTTTATTTGACTTAAAGTATGTGAGGGCAAATAGGAGGCACAGGGAATTGTGAGATGCTGAAGTACGTTCAAGTCTAATGTACGTATAGAATAATTTTGATTAGAAAAAAATAAATGCTAGGATGTTGTTCATCATGTTAGCATTTGTTTTTTCAATTAATAAAATCTTTTGCATTAAGATACCTATGTATACTAACTGTCACATTGCTAGAATTGCCCCCACCACAGTTTATACCTTACAGAATCAGTTGGATCACTTCTCCTACATTTTGTCTTCCACTTCAAGAAACTCGCGGTTTATGCGCAAAGCACTATTTTCTGTCCAGAAGTAGAGGGATGAAAAACCTAACCTTACCCTTCAAAGAAATAATCTCATAAAAGATTGTATTATTTAAATGAAATCAACTTGCATATTCTGTAAGTGAATTAGTGAAATTGTTGAGTGTTGGTAAGTTACATTAGTTGTGAAATCTGAATATCAACTGCATATATAACTTCCCCTACAAGCGCGCGGTCTACAGTTTAGCGTGCGCAGACCAAAAACCAGAAACACGGAAGATCAAAAGAATCGCTCTGAGTGATCTAACTGACTCTGTAAGGTATAAACTGTGCCCCCACATATCTGAACTAAAAATCTTAGTATGGGCCTATGGAGCTATGAGTAAACATACTTGTAATTTTACTGATTTCATGGAAATAAGAATAAATACATAGGATTTAGTTTTTTAATGCCATTTTATTTAAATAATATTTTGGTTTTTCTTTTCCATCTTCGGTTACTGTCACAGTCTTTTATAACTGAAAACCCAATTCATCAAAATTCTTATTCTTGGGCCTTTCAGCTATTTTAATTCTTGAATTGTCTTGAACATCTTATTAATGATCTTATTAGACATTTTAGCTTATTTTAGCACTTGTGTTTACAGGTTAGGTTTAACGAAAAATGTGCAGAATCCTACTTTATTTGCAAAGTTGACACATTGTTGACACATTGTCGACATTGTTGACATTTTTGACGTGAAAAATCAATTGCCGACACGAAAATGTCAACAATCATTGTACAACGTGTCAACGCACATCACTGGTGAGCATCGAAATGTGGACACACTGGATATTTTGCATCAGTAATGTTGCTGCAAAAATATATAATTTCAATTTGTTATCAAATTATTAAAAGCATTCACAGTTATTGAAATTATCCTATATCATTATTTTAATAAAATAACTTTAGGTAATGCAGATTTGGCAACATAGCTAATGCAATATGCTAAAAAATATAACCTAAAATTCATTTTAACCTAATCTCTACCAATTTTCTAAATTGTCAATAATCTGTCAGATTGCCATGACATGCCCTATTGTTTTATAATTTGAAACAAATAATAGAGAATGATCAATTCTGCAGTTAAATATTCTCAGGTATTATCTAGAATTGCTAACCTAATATTTTTATAGACAAAAAGGTTCAAATCCTTAATATGAAAATTCACTAATGTCTTGTTGCAGTTCTATCAGTATTGCAACATTAACAGAAAATAAAGAAAAAAATAATGAAATTTATTGTTTTGGACCAATCCCTTCAAGCCTCATTCTGCCTTTTCTTATAAAAGTAATCAATTTAGCTGGGCTTTTGATTAAATCAACATTTTTTTTTCTTTTTTTTTCAAACTGACAACAGTAACATCACATTTAGCTAAGTACAAAGAAATTAATGTATAGAAACAGCCTGTTTTTAATCTTGACTATTTATTAACAAAAGTGCATTTAATTATACAAAACTTAAAAGAAATATGTACAAGCAATTTAAATCTATCTCTTCACATAAACTACCTAACTGGTGTGGTATCCATTGAATGATAAGAATTTTTTGAGTGTTGACGTGGTACTGGATACGATACACCATCACCTACAGAGGACTTAATTGGAAAAAACCAGATAATAGCTCTGTTGCCAAATACTTGACGAAAATTATTATAAGCACCCAAATTGAAACCATTCTTGTCTGGTCCATCACAAAATACTGCTGGTCTAAATGCCTCTAGTGTAGTGCGATTATGAAGAACTAAGTAACAATGGTAGCCAAAGAGAGATGCCAAACTTACAGCAAACATTAATGCTACAAAAAATAAAAACAAAATATGGAATTTTCCCATTCCTTCCAGTTCACCTTTCCAAAATGCAATAAAATATTGTACAGAAGTGGCCGAGATGAATATGCAATAAATTAGTGAATATCCAAGAAATAAGATAAAAAATTTGTAGTTTGAAAAGGACACACAATTATTTATCCAAGGACAGTGGTGATCCATTTTTAATATACATTCGCCACAAACTGAACAGTGATGTGCACGATCAGGTTTTACATGATGGCATTTCTCACAGTATCTTATTCCACCACTGAGAGTACGATTTAAAACTGGTAGATTTTTTGCAAATATTTCCAAAATGTTAAGTTGAATCTCTTCGGTAGCAGCATGTATTAAAAGCTCTTGTTCACTTTCAGACAATCTAAATTCTTCAGGTACTCTTGCAACACATGAACAAACTGTTTTTCCATAAGTCCAAAAGAACATTACAAGCGATATATGGTATACTACCAAGAGCACAATTCTTTCACTACTTGACTGAATTGTGATTAAACAAAGTTGAAATACATATGCATAATAAGACCAAACGATGATTGCCACTATAAATAAAACTGGTATCCACTTTACTGTCTTAATACAACATATACATTTTTCTTCTTTATGTTTTCCGTTTGTTTCTCTAGGCATGCCACTTCTTTAGATTGTTCTTACTGTGTAATTTTTGTGTTAGAAATAAAATAAAATAAATCCACCTTAACCTATGTAGTACTATAAATAATATACTCATTTCTTAAAAATAATGAAAAATAAATGTCCACTTTTCTTCAACTAATAAATTTTGATGTGACATTTAAAGAATCATCTAATATTGCTATGGTAACTAAAGTTTCAATGTCAGTTATCAACTTTCACTCACAAAAATAATTTTGAATTTTAAAATCATGCATTGATGTTTTTGAAAAGTGCACAAAATTCTTTTGATGCCTTATGCATTATCTCTAGATATTTTATAGTTTTTTGTTTCAAGTAATCAAAGTAGATCTTTAAAAGAAGATAAAAACATAAACATTTAAATGAGAATTAATAGTTACCATAACTGCTGGGAAAATCTCTCGAAAATCCTATAAAGTTTTACAAATATCAAGCAACATACTATTTATTTAGAAACCACATTATAAAAACGTTTTTAAGTATGAGTTAAACAATGTCATATTTCAAGCAAAAATAAGTTTTGAGGTATGTATGCAGAAGTAAAAAGAAGTTTTAAACTACTTACCTCTCGGAAGTGTATTCCATGCAATTGTGTCTGTTATTGCAGTAAAAATCCAATTTAATTCACCCAACATTGTTCTACGATCAGTTAATTGACCAGGCATTCTATTGAAAGTAGAAGAATAAATAAAATAAAATGTTTTGTAAACATGCTTCTAATAGGGATAATAAAACTTACTTGTCGATTAAATCCAAGTTTACATTAGGCACTAATCTTGAATTTCTGGTAACATACCAACGCATGGCTATTTTAATAGGTGTAGTAAGGCAAGAAGTAAATAAATCAGCAGGTAAATCTGGATTCATTGGTAACACTTGAGTTGCACTGCAAGCTGCCAGTTGAATGCAACTGCGATATGATGGAGGTGGCTGTGCTGTTGTTTTACCTTGTGTTGTTGCTTGCTGGAATAATATAAAAACAACTTAATGAGTGATTTTCTGAGAGCAATCAACATCACATAATCAGGCGTTTACGAAAATTCACCAAGTTGTAATCTACCGTTTACAGTTAGGTGATCAGCTGACTCTTTGGTGCATGGATCCGGTCGAATAATTTTCGAACGATTTAGCAATCGGTGCACAACTTTTTAACATAAACATAACCTAAAACTTGCTGAAATTCTATTAATTATGCCCATAGATAAAAGACAAATGTGCCTATGGACCATCCTAGATTTCCAGGTGTTTCGTCTAAATGTTTTTGTACTAAGTATGCTGCATTTTCCAGTAAAACCATAGACAGAAAATCTTCCTTCTAATATTGTTCATTTTTTGCTGAAGCACATTCCCTTATACTTTTGTTTGTAGCACAATTACACGTTGTTGTACACTTTTTTATAGGTATGTTTGTGCATTTACCGCTTCTACCTATGATCTGAGCCAATCCACAAAATATCTACCCGGTAGATGCAACTGGTAAATACAATACAATGTAACCTGTTACATTTTCGAATGTCTATGGTGCAAGCAGTATGTACCAGGTGAATTTTTGTTAAATGCCTATCATGATGCCATACACCAAGTGATTGTTTTCAGTTTCAATTTGTCAAACACAGCACAATGAGCTTAAGTTTGCAAAGATTCTTTACACAAATTTTTTATTTTTGTTGCTGAATTACAAGCAAAATGGAGAATTTAGGCTATTCATGGTATTGTGCATGCATAATTGTTATTTAGAATTGATGTGTTCTGAAGACTTAAATTCTTTTGTTCAATAGTAAGTCAAATTATCATAAAATTCTTTTTTAGTTGCGAGTAGAGATGCGAAAATTCCCAAACAAAAATAAAAAGTTCAGATATGGTATTTTTACATTACAAATTTTGAAACGTTATTGAAACAAAAAATTAGCAAAGAGATGCAGCTAAAACACTTAATTCAATGTTGTTTGAGTGTAAAAGAAAAAAAATTTCTCTACTCCCAATATTGGAAGCAAGGTGTTCCTCTCTTGTTTTCGAGTCAAAAGTAATGCTTGAAAAAGATAGAGAAGAAGAAAGAACAAATAAACTTGTTTACAAATTGACTGCTTCTAGACACAAGTAGTTATTTAAATGTAAACCATTTGTATAATTTATTCCACAGAAAAAACCTATACAGTGTGTTCAGCGAGGAATGGGACAGAGCGATATCTTGGGAACAACTGCAGATTTTAGAATTCTAAAAACTTTGTTATAAATGTAAGGTAGGGGCACATATTTTGTGCTAAAAGGTCTTTAAATAATTTTTTTTAATGGAATACCCTACTTTTTATTCGATTTTTGGAATTTGCAACATATTTGTGATAACTTGTTGAAAATATATTGCCTGTCTCAAATTTAAATTAACATTGTCAAGCAAAAGAGGTAGCTGACCTATTAGAGTATTTCTGAGACAATGGATAGGTACTAATGGTTCTATAAGATGACCAGCTCCAGAAATGTAGAAGAAATTGCTTATTATCTCTACAGAATACAATCTTTTATATCTTTGTGTTAAATTTATAAAAATTATTATTTTCCCGAAAAGTAAACCAGATAGGTTGGTAGCAGTTATAAGGAAAGTTATCACAAATATGTTGCAAATTCCAAAAATCCAATGAAAAGTAGGGTATTCCATTTAAAAAAGTTAAGTTAGGTAGCGCCACCTGGCGGTGGCGCATTTAGTTTAAAAGCTTTTTATTACAAAATATCTGCCCCTACCTTACATTTATTACAAAGTTTTCAGAATTTTAAAATCTGCATTCGTTTCTGAGATATCGCTCTGTCCCATTCCTCGCTGAACACACTGTATACTTATTGGTATTTCTGTAATTAATTTAAGATTTCTGTTAACTCCATGTATATTAGTAAGAAAGCATACCAATTAATAATCTGAACAAAAACTTAAAAGATTTGTATTTGGTCTGATGCTGCAAAGTTCTAGTTACATATCGTATGATTTGTGAAATTTAAAGAATTCTCTAGGATACCATATTGCATTACTTATTCATGGTAAGGGTAATCACGACTGAGATTTTATCAAATTTGGAAATCTTGAATGCAGCTTTATAAGAATGATCACAAAACTATACACCGTTCACAATGTTTCTGGGTCATATATGGCTGTGGTAGAAAGACAGTTTGAGTATTGTAAACTGCGCTGTTTATCTATTAACTCCGCTGGTAAAATCTTATTGACGCTTAATGTACTTTAAGGTTATGATTTTATGACAGTTTGACCTCACACTGTTG